>JACCIC010000063.1:1812500-1977500 GCA_018907035.1 Sycobia sp. Sy_11 | reverse complement strand
ATATGTATACGATGGAGCGACGTAGAGGAGAATAAAAATAGAACTAACAGCGAAGATCACCCATTGGTCAATAAAGCAGTATGTGCACGATGACAATTATTGTCCTTGGACGCGCATAAGCCAGAAGTACGGGGTTGCCACACAAGCATATATATATATATATATATATATATATATATATATATATATATATATATATACTACATCAAAATCCAATAGACGCGCTCTTGATCTCCGGGTCATTCAGGGCGTCGAAATTGTCACCGTGTTTTGTTGGTCGTCGTTGCTCGATTACATATATATATATATATATATATATATATATATATATATATATATTTGCGTAAGTATTTTCTTCTTCCTCGTAATTGATCACGGATAAATTGACCACCGTGCCGTAGTTTTCGAAATTCTCCTATTCTCCTAGCATCAGCATTTGCGGGATGCTCGGCTTGTTATCTTCCTTGTGGGTATTTTTCGTCAACATCGAGCGTGCCTGTTTGCTGATTTTAATTGTGAGAACCGACGAAAGAGAGAAAGAAACAAAGAGAGAGAGAGAGAGAGAGAGAGAGAGAGAGAGAAGGAAAGGAGAACCAACATTGCACCGCAGTTACCGACAAATGCCTTGGGATGAATTTTTGTCGGCTTACAAATGTAATGGGAAGAGGATGAATATTTCGTTATAAATAATTGTTTCTCGTTACGTTTGCTAAGTTATTTATTTCATATTCTATTAGTTTTCTTCAGAGTAAGGTTGAGTAAGGGATATTAGTGTCATTTCACTCTTGTTAATTGCAATCGTGATGATGCAATCGCATCGTAGAATATTGAATTTTACAAATTAACTAAATTTATCTAGATGCACATCTTTGCAATACTCTTTTTCTTTCCCTTAATCTGCATTTTTTAACGCTTCAATATACCATAAATTATTTATTACAATACGCTAATCTGAAGTTCATTCTCTTTAGAAAAATTTTTAAATATTTTATTATGTATATGTTTCTTAATAATCGTATTTTTGTGAAATATCATAAACTGAATTTCCAATTGATTGCAATTTTTCCCCAGCCAGTATCAAATTAAAATGCAGCATCAATGAGAGGTCGATAATTAAAAAAAAAATCCAACTTGAATCAAAAGCTTCCGTTATTAGGATTCATTATCGGAATTTTAATTTAAGATGCAGTCATAAAAAGAAATCACGAGATCTTATTGAATGAAAATTAATGGAAGAGAACAGTTATATATAAGCTACAATAGGTCGACAAACTTTATATTTCTTTGTATATATAAACTCTGTTTCTAATATCTTGCAAAGTGTATGAAAAAGATTAATTAATTTTTAATACGAAGGAAAATATCGCGTTGATCAAGGAAATTGAGATATCATTGATAGATCATACGCGTCCACAACGTTTGATAAAATTGAATATGAAAATGAGATAAAAATTATAAAATAATTACAATAATAATGTAATTCTTTATTCAAAGTGAACATCGTGTGAAAAATAGATGTTACATTTGTATTTCATTAGCATTCCAGCTTTCACGTCGAAACAACAATATTAGAAATAGACTAACTCTCACAATTTACTCATTGTCGTACTTATATATCCGCGTATCGTGAATTGCGTCCGTACCTACATCTTCCTTCCCCACTCTCTCTCTCTCTCTCTCTCTCTCTCTCTCTCTCTCTCTCTCTCTCTCTCTCTCTCTCTCTCTCTGCCTCACACACACAGAAAGGAATCAAAGCTTCATAATATCGGGATAAATGTAAAATCAAATATAATGGGGCACGCATGGACGCATTCGTGACATCATAAAAGCTAGTTTTAATTAAGATCAATAGTGACGCATGGCACGGCTTATTAACCATCTGGCCCCTCCCCCCCCTCTCTCTCTCTCTCTCTCTCTCAGTCTCGCTTTTTCTTATTCGTGACCTTCCCTCCTATATCGCTGCAAACGTTTGTGTGTGTGTGCGCGCGCAGAAATGAGCGCACACGCGGGTCCGGAATATGAGTGGACCCAGTCGTGCAAATCGATCCGCGCGCCCGATAATTTATAATTATCGTGCTAAAAAGACTTAACGCCGCTCGCTCGCGCTATAGGCGGCCCGGCCCTCATTAGGCAAAAGGTACGCGCGAACGGACGCGTTCCGTGAAGGAGCGACAGAGACGACGAATCAGCCAGCTTTTACACCGGTTCTAAAGTCGACGTATATATATATCCGTACACATATTCACATATAGATATGCATACATTTATATATGCATATATTTTTTACACGTATTCGTACATATACATTCGCACACACAGATATAGAAATGTGCATGCACCAACCGAGAATACGCGTCCAGAAATTTATCAAGTTCTCTCGGGGTTCCGGTTGTCGCGCAGCTTCTTATCCCTGATGAGTTTCCCTTTTTTCTCCTTCCTCTTCTTCTTTTCTTTCCTGTATTTTTCTCCGCGGCTTCCTCGAGCGCACGACAACCTCAGCTAAGTGTGGCGTCGTCGTCGAGAGCGCGCACGGCCGCTCATTTTTCTGTGTAAACTATCTTTCTTTTCGCCGACGATTCTCGCCTCGTCGTATATTCACGTTCAAGCGACAATTAGCTGGTTTAATTCGTAAGGGGTGTGGCGGGGGGCGTCGAACGCGAACGGTCGCAAGAGGACATACGAAATGGACAAGGACGACAAACGAGCCTGGGCTGATCAAAGGAAGAATCGATTAGCACGGGAATGGGCGATTTTGTATGGCAAAGATTGTGCTAGAGCGTCTACTGTGCTCACAAACCAAATCCCAAGTTTATCAAGTATATATGTAGGAGTTTAGATATACAGAAGTATTACCTACCCTCTATCCCGAATCCTTCTCGATCAATATCATCGCTCGCGAAGGATTCGAAATAAAGAGCACCTGCGGAATCCCTCAACCGAAGAAATCAAGCCTCTCAGCACATTTCTTTCCACGAGTAGTCCTCTCCGTATGTATGTGCGCCACTATTCCGACACTTTGTTTTGTGCATTTAAATGATACCGTAATTTCTTCTCCTTAAGCTCGAACGTTCAGTTTGAGAAACATTGAATATAGATGCTTATCAAAAGACTTATTTAAGTAATATAAAAAAATTAAGTCAGAACTTCTTTTGAACTATATATATATATATATATATATATATATATATATATATATATATATATATATATATATATATATATATCTATAAACTGAGAAAGAGATATACCTATTATAAAGAATTCTTATATTCCTTTTAAATTATATAATTTCAAAATTGCATTATCAAATATAATCATACAGTTGGTCTTTTAAATCAATCCGTACAAAAAGTTTAATTGTCTCATAATATTCACCTCATATTACAACATATGAGGTAATATTATTACTTATTATTTTTACATGATGATGATATAAGACAAGTGAGCATAACGTATAATAAAATCAATATTTAATTTAGTTGTATGGTATAAAAAAGTAAATTTTTTTACTAAATTTACATTCAGCAATAAAATAAATTAGCAACCTTAGACAGAATTCATATTGGCATCTGAAAGAAATGATTTTTTAACGGGCAAAGAAACAGAATGACTTACAGTAGTGGTCTAACTACTTATTACAAAATTTTTTTCTGAAAGAAATTATAAATTAATAAAGTAAACATTAATTAATTAATTTATCCGCGGCAATTTTTTTGTAAGGTAACAATAATGAATCGAACATAAAGCTGCGAAAAAATAATTTTTATTCTAATAAGATCTCATTCTTTATTCGTCTTATTAATTACATTTATATTATGAAACAATAAATGATGTATAAAGTACAGCGAATAATTATATGAGAGAATATTTGTTTGATATAATTTAGAATTAATTTATATTTATTTTACAATTTATGAAATTTGTTAATTGGCCGCTCAATTGAACGAAGCAATAATTCGAATGTTAAACAGAAAACATTAGAGCAAAAACTTTAGAGTAACACTTTATCAGTAAGTGTTGAGTACAAAAAATATAGTCAAATATAATTTTACAACTCGACTCCTTAAAAAAAATAAAAAAAAAAATAGGTCTGATATATTATATGAAAAAAAGAAACCAACTTCATCATACTTTGTATATCCAATCTTGATTCCGTTAATTTGACAATATGGAGAATATTTTTTGATTATTTAGAAGATTTTTCTGTTCTTACGGCAGTGAATTGATTTTATTGAAATCTAATATTTTTTTTTAAAAAATTCCTAAACTTTTGCTTATAATGTTTTTATTGTATTTTTAAATTAGATTTATCGTCTCATTCTATGTCCGTATATATTTCTGTTTTTCTTTTAATTATTAAAACATTTCTTTCCTCTTATTTGTTGATTATCTGTAATGGCAATAAATTTTATTATGGACATTTAATACTAATTATATGGAACAAGGATAATATATAGACTTCTTTCAAACTAAAAATCATAACATTTGTATATTTATTTCCAAATTTGCGGTACTTATATCCTAGGATTAGGAGAATGTAGGTTCCAAGTCTGTTTTTTAAATTAAAAACATAATTGTTGCTATCTAAGCAAATTATTTATATAAGTACTATTATAAAAAATAATCTTATTGAATCTAATAGACGACTCCTTTTGAGTTAATGTAGTTTTTATATGAATTTATATATTTAAAATGACACGTTTATTCTAATACATAATTTTCAACACACTTTACAATTTATAAATATTATGAGAAACGAGAAACTCGAGAATCTAACTTTATTATTAATAATGTACTTTTTTCTATGTCGCTACGTATATTAAGAGAATCTATATATTATATCGTTCTTGTGAACAATATGTATTTTACTTTGTATGAAAATGATAATCGAACATATGTAACTTGTAAGTAATTAATTCAGAGTTTGTCAAAATGTTTAATCATAGTATACGCAATGAAAAAATTGAAAAGAATTTTTGAAAATAACCTATTGTTCCTATTGTTAAAGGAATCGTTATATCTTGTATCTTTCAAAATTAAAAAAACAACATCTACATCAATGTAAATGTAAATTTTGCCACACAAAATTTGTTAGAATAATGTATATTGTGAAAAATTTATACACAACCAATGGACATAATAAAACGAGAGGAAGAAAGAACGTTGGAACTTTTGAAACCGAAAAAAATGCTATAAAAAAATCAGAAACAAAAAAAAAGAAACAAAAAACTGTCCATAGCAACGAGCTGCATTTTACAAGTGACAGATGACTATTGTTATTATCTTGGAAAAGTCGAAGCCCGTTGTTTGTCGCCAAGAATTAATGATACGTGCGGCCTACTCGGTGGACGAGAAATGCGAGCTCTAAAATATATATTCGGCGATTGTTGTCTGTGCGAAATGACACACGCAGAGGTACGACCTCGACGATCAGAGCGAACGAGCATTTTATATACACGCGTGCGACCGCCAAATTTTTCGTTCGTGTATATATATATACATAGTTGCTCCGTGCTATTGATTGTTATAATCCGAACATCATTCGTTTTTTTCAGAGAAGATTTTTGCGAAATTCAGGTAGGTTACTATGCGCTATCCACCAATTTCAACGGAAACTTCCGGCAGCCTCAAACGACTTGCTGTGATTGATTTAATCAACGAATTAATATAAAATGTATAATTCGTAGTCGCGCTATGTGTAAGTACGTTGCGTTTTGAGTATTTTTACGGTCGATAAATTATAAACGATACGAACAAGATTTCTAAATTCAGCGCCCAGCAAAAAGTTCAAAAGTGCAGACGTATAAGCTTGCATATATTAATACACTTTGCATACGTAACCTAAAAGTGGAAAAAATCAATATACGCACTTACTCGTACAGAGCACTTATACAGCATAGTGCGTGGATGCGATTTCACTCTTTCACTAGGCACCGGATAAATGGATTATATTATCATATTTTTTCCTGAGTTTGTTATAAATAAATTGCTCTCGCGAAGTATTGATAGAAAATTGTCCTATGATTAATATTATTAACAATTTTCAGGTATTTTAATTTATGATTATTATTTAATTCCCAGTTCGAAATTGTTATGCGTAAAACATATAGTCTTAAGCTCACCGCAAACATTGAGGAAAAGATCCCTGCAATCTATATTGATCTTGTGTTAGATTGCGCGTATAAGAAAAATAGATACATTGTACTAGAAAAAAGGGAAAAAATTCATTGGCAGATCAATTTTCAATATATATGTACGTATATCGACAAACGTCGAGCTCACTGCGCAATTCTAAATCAGCGGTGCAAATTTCCATTAAATCCGCGTTTACATCTATGACTTGCCGAGTATAAGAAAATCGATATACGTCCTGAGAATATTACAGCATTGGCTGTGGATATATATACGCGTCTGAATAGGCGCGTATTCGCGGAATAGCAGAAAAGTGTCCAGAAGATTAATTCGAAGATTGCTCAGCGGGGACAGAATGCGCGCCGGCCGCGATCTTGTCTCACGTGATCAAGTAATAAATAATTGGCATGATGAATCAAATACTATGATGATTATATAAAGGGAGCATCCCGATCGTGATTTCAATGGTATTTTAGTCTGACACGCCGCGCGCGCCTATCGCATGTGCATACATATATATTTACATATACACGCATATCTATATAACTATATGCAGTATAGTATATATGTTGGTGTACACACACACGCGCGCGCGCATCTATATATTTATATATATATATATAGAAGTATTTCAAAATGCAATTCTATAAAAGCATTGGGATATTATCGTTCAGTAGTCTTTTCTATTTTCGCAAAGCTGCTGAATTATGTGAATCTGTGTTCCAACTAATAATTTTAAGTAGAATAATGCCGAATACAAACTCTATTGAGATATGATTCCTATATAATAAGTGCAAACGATTTCATGATGTAACGAATTGAAATAATTGCATCGACCCTGAATTGGCATTGTACTACTTAAAATTTGCTTTTAGAAGAATATTCCTTACAAATTGAAATTAAAGTATTATTGAAATTATATTACTGTACGTTAGAATTAGGTATTTGCCTTTTTTTGATTACATATTACTGCACGTTTAAATTAAATATTTGTGTTTTTAGATATTGATACCTTTCAGTGTGAATTGTCATTGATGTGATTTTCCAAAAATTTAAAAGTACTTTTGAGTAAGGGTATACATTTCAACGACGTTTTATACATTTCAATATAACTTTTTACTTGATTGAATAATAACATTTTAAACAAAATTCACAATCGCGATCACAACTACCAGCAATTCATCCTTTCATTCTATATCCTTAGCGAAACACTTTGAACGACGGTACACATGCTTTTCTATATATTAAAAAAAAAAAAGTGGAAAATTGAAAACACCAAAAATACGGGTAAGTATCGTTAAGGTAAGGCTGAGTGAATTGAGTTCCATTCCCACCAGGACAATCAGAACAGAATCGGTCGTGTGAGTCGGGATCGAATGATGATTGTAAAACCAACGCGTCCAGCGATGCTTTTTTGTCCGGGCACATGCACGAAATAAAAATGGAAAAGAATTAGTGCCGCGCGCAAACGCAACACGCAATAATCTTCGTTCTGGCGTCGTTCATTGAAAGAGACTGTGAGAGGGGGGGGGGGATTGAATAACAAATTAGGCGCGTGTCAGGGCGACGCGGCTGCCCGTATTCTCGCTCACGTTTACGTGTATATATATACAGGGTGTTCAAAATATGATTGTTTACGCTAATACCTCGCTAATAAGCAGGGGAAATCAAATTCAAATATGCATGTATTTTGGAAAGTGGCAAATAGTTTAAGCTCTACGCGCCATTGATCAACAGCCAATAAGCGAACGCTAATTCTACTCGCAAACGGAGGTCATGAAAGTTGAGAAGATGGACGGAGGCTTTGAGTCTAATAGGAAAAATAATTGAAGGGGCCCGCCAACCGCGGCAAACACCAGTATATTTATTTATAAATATAGGTATCATTATAGTTCCGATCGAAATTTCTTACGCACAAAAAGCGCACGTATGTGTCGTTTGTGTATTAGACACGCGCATTAGGGTCGCACTCGTAAACTTAACTTTAAATAGCCAAGTAAAGCTTTTCCTGCCGCAGTCGGTAAGCCCCTCCCATAGTTCTTCAAGTTAAACCGAAAGTCCCCGCCCGTTTACCGGATTTACGTGCTCTTCGGATTGATAGAACCAAATTAGCGTTCGCTCATTGGCCGAAGGAGATTGGCTCGTAGCGCTAAAACTAATGTCTGCGACGTTCCAAAATGGATTCAGCCTTTGTATACGACTTCCCCTGCTTATTACCGATTCGTTGGTGTACAAGCAATCATATTTGGGACACCCTGTCTGTTTTTATAACCGCGGTAGTGACTTTCGTATTAGTTAGGTTGTTCCGTCGATAGATCCCAATATTTTGTATTTTTTTCTTCGTCAAGAATTCCGCCTAGTTTCTGCTATTCCAGGCTTACGAGCGCTGGCCGAAATCTGTGCGACCTGATTCATCGATGGACTCTGGCGCGAAGTTCAAAAACTATTCGCAAGAGCCCAAAGTGATTTGATATTTACACATAACGTTTCCTTCTCGATCCCATTGTGATAGGTTGATCACTTATTTCGGAAATACCGTGTATATAGAAGCTGTGTATGTGAGCGACGGCTTCGCCACTATGGACTTTCAATCGAAAGCTTTCTTGCCCGCGCGGCCGACTCTTCCCAACTGGTCTTTCTTTTGCCTCTTTTTTGCTCCTTCAACCCTCGCTCCTGTTTCCGTCTCTTTCTCCCCCTCTCACTCTTTCTCTCTCCCCCCCCTCTCTCTCTCTTCCTCTCTATTTCTCTCTCTATTTCTCTCTCTGTTGAACGGAGCAATTCTGCGACGATTGCCTGTTCGATATTCACGCACGTAATGTTCATTCGGCGAGTTGGGAGGAAGGGGACAGAGACCGAGGTGAGGGAGACAAAGATATCGGGAATACGAATGGTGACGCGCGGGATTGTAAATGTGCATTGCGCCCGGCGGAATTGCGCGGTGCCTTATTCGTCGCGGCGATTCTTTTCCCTCCCCGCCCTTTCCCTGGCCAGCTCGTTCTCTCTTTTGTTTACGGCCGTGACGCGGCACAGCAGCCGAGAATTACGCTCGCACGGGAGCGCATTCCGAATGCGCTCTGCGTTTTTTCTCCCGCGAACCGCGCGCTTTCGTATATATATATATATATATATATATATATATATATATATATATATATATATATGCTCGCTCTTGGCAGGAAGATTAATCGCCAGAGCTGCTGGACCCGCGGCCGGCGCGCGGCGCGAGCCGAGAAATAAAGCGACGAGAGCGTCGGCGGTCGCCGATGGTCCGACACTCTCGCGCCGCGCGGGAGGTGTGCGGATGCCTCCGAGGCCGTTTTCGGTCAAGCGATGCGCGGGCTAAATTCGAAGGTATACCTAAGGAGAGGCAGAGTGCGGGAAAACTTGCGCGTAGGGCTTTTTTTCGTGCCCGAGAGTTGGGCGCTCATCAGCTTACAGGGTGGAACTGGAGTCAGCGCCAATGCGCTATAGGCTTTTCATATTTTTTTTCTTTGATTCAGCAAACTTTTTCTCGAACAAAGATTATTCGAACCTTGATCAAGGGCGGGAATCTGGGCATGAAGTATGTTTGCTACGAGATCTCGTTAGGACTAGTCAAGAGCGCTATTGTCTCGGCTATCATACTTGAAAAAAAGGCGATATTTATATTAACCTGTCGACTTACACCAGAAGAGCCGGAAAATTGCAGATAACAATACATATGTAGTTCTTTCTATAGACAGTTTTTTCATTATTTTGTTTCAGAAAAGTTACATGAAGAGATATTTTTATCAAAAGTTACTATATGCTTTCAAATAATTCATAAACATATTTGCGAATTATCAGAAAATTTACTGTCAGTGTCCTGATTTTAAGAGAAGTTGTATTCATAATTCGTGTAAATCTAGCAATTATTCATAATAGTTACGCAAAATTACTCATCGAGGCCTACGATGGCTCGATCGCTAGAGCGAAGGACTAGTAACTCGGTGATCCGAGTTCAAATCCCGGTCTCGGCCGATTGATACAGGCACCACTGTAATTATTTACATGTGCTTTGTTTACAAACACATCGTAGACCTCCGTCGCTGATTAGCACCGATAATTGGAAGCATAAATAAAGCGACGTTAAAAAACATAAAAAAAAAAAAAAAAAAAAAAAAAAAAATTACTCATGAGTTCAACATCTCTTTTTATTAGTAAAAACTGTCTTTTAGTTTAGTAAATGTTCATGAAACGTTTTTCTTGAAATATATAATTACGAATACGCACGGTGGGATGTTTTTTAAATAAATTTTGACAGTATTTTATCTGTTCAATTTTATTAAAATATTAATTATTTTTTATGAAAATGATTTATTTTATATTCTAATTGCTTTTCAGTTTTCCAACTAATTGTTACATAAATATATAGTCATAGCTATCTAGTGAAATTCTTCATAATGAAAAGTATTGTAATTATGCGTTCCAAGCGTTTTTTAAAGAAAAGTATTTTGAATTAATAAATTAATAGACAAATTTCATGACAAAAATACTCTTTTAACTCTCAAACATAAGTCTATTAAACTAGCTTTATTATTTGTAATCGTATTCTAATATTTTTCAATCTTTTAGTATAGTTATTTAGTATTATGTGAATTTCTATTTTTAAAGCTATATATTATATTTTTTCATATAATGTCTACTTATTTTAAAAATTATTTTCTAACAAACGCCAAAAATATGTCTACAATTTGAAGTGTATGTGAAAAAAATATTTTTATATAATTATACTGTATATTGTTTACAATTTTCGTAATACTTCTTCCAGCATGGTATATACATTTAATCGCAATCAACTTAAAAATTGAAAACCAATTGTTAATTTATCGTTTTTTGTGAACATTCATTTTGACATATTATAGAGATTGATAATTATTTTAAAAACATAGCAAAATTAAAATTTCTTATCTGTTCTGTTCTTCTCACTTTTACTTTTCTGGATATACTATAATACATACTGATGTATATAAATAATACAATTCAGATTAATATTAACGTTTTATAAAGTAATCAATCAGAACATAAGACATTTCAGAAATTTTTTTAGAAAATAAATTATGCACATTAATTATGCCAATTTGTAAACATTGATTAGTATACTCGTTTTTCCTCTTTCTATAATAATAATATTTAATAACATTTTTAATTGGTATTCCCAAAAGCCAAAGCTTATTTCTGTTACGATGGCAGTATGTATATTACCTAAATACGCGGCAGTAAAGAAATGATTATAATTAGCCAAATATTTTATCAGGACTTAAGATTTATCTTTTCGATAAACGGTGTAGATTTGACATGGAGGGAACCTTTGATCGTGGATTTCAGCGATGTGGAGGAGACGCTAATCTCGAGGATATACTCGTGCTTATTGAAGCATCCGACTTTTCCACGGACAGATCGCCGATATAAATTTTCGTCAGAGGATGAATTCTCATAAAAGCGGCGTCCAAAGCAATGAGAGAGAGAGAGAGAGAGAGTGAGAGAGAGAGAGAGAGAGGGAGAGGGAGAGGGAGAGGGAGAGGGAGGGAGAGACGTGAGCTATTGTTGTGTATGTTCGTAAATGTATAGGCGCTGTGTACATAATACGCAAATTTCCGAGGGAGAAAAGCAGACGATGCGGCGGTCTAGAAGGGCCCAAAGTGCATTAATCGTTTAAAAATTTCAGGGGAAGTACTCCCGCGCGGAGGAATCTCAGAGACACGAGAAAAAAAAACGAGCGCAGCTGTCAGCAGTATCGACACTAGCATCGCGACGCAATCGTACGTATTCGAGCGCACAACAAACGCGGTAGCCGCGCTCTTTAAGAACCGTCGACTTCGTGCCCGGAATAACTGAACTGAAGAACTGAATAGCATCGACGTGCACGGTCCGGCAAGGGAAAGAGAAAGAAACGAAGATACGTTGTCAGAGGCTGCACCATGCTAGCGATGGCAGACGTGCGTCGATTTATAAGACCTCTGACTGGGCGAACTACGTCTTTTATCACGCGCCAATTACAACTTAGGCCTTCCCTGCGATCTCGCGTATCCGCGAAATCGCAGAGCCCGAAAAATTTACACGAACATTTACGGTTATTTGCGTTTATTGACGTTCATTTGCGTACGACCCTCGTGGGCCTCGACGCGAGCAACACACGTAACGAAGCCCGCTCCGGGCGCTCAAGACTAACCTGGTGGGCCGATGCCTTGGGGATTGAACTGCGGATGATGGTGCGCCCCTCCGAGGATGCCCTTGGTCTGCAGGTGGTGGGCGGCCGTGGGCGAGCCCGCGGGCGGCAGGTGCGCCCCCGGGTTGTAGAAGCCCGCGGCCGCGAGGGCCGCGGCGCCGAAGTAGCTGGCCGCCGCCATTGAGGCCGAGGAGGGGTGCTGCGCCACCAGGGCGGAGCCCGCGGCCGAGAGGTCGCTCGCGCTCCGCTGGGGCGGCGGCGTGTCCGGGGCGGCCGCGGGGCTGCCCGGGCCCCCCGGGGGCGGCGAGGCGCTGCCCCGGGAGGAGGAGCCGCCCAGCTGGCCCGGGTGGCTGCTCGCCGCCGTCAGCAGCGTCGAGACGCTGAAGTCCGTGGGCCGGGGGGCCGCGGGCGCGGGCAGCCGCCCGTTCGGATTGCCCGGGCCGACGGCCGCGGCGGCGGAGGGCGAGTGCCGGGCGAGGGCGGCGGCCGGCGGCGCTGGGTAGGCCATCCCAGGGCCGCCCGACTCCGGTCGTCCGAGCACCGTCTTGGCGGCGCTGCCGTCGAGCGCGCCCAGCTCGCCGCGGCGCTGCTCGTCCCCGTCGCGCTGCTGCGTCGTCGCGATCAGGTCTGCCGGCGGGGGCGGGCTGGGGGGGCCGCGGGGCTTCTTCGCGGCGATCGGCGCGGGCTCCTCGCCGCTCGCGAACGCGGCGTCGGGGACGTCGCTCGGGGCGCCGTTCTCCTTCGTCCCAGCGAGGGCGCGCGGCGCCAGCTCCGGCTCGCCGCGCGGGGGGTCGCCCGGGAGCTGGAAGCCCGCGCTCGGCTGGCTGGGGCTCGGCGTCGGGCCGCTGAGGCGCTGCCCGGGGTGTCTGGACCGCGGGCTCGGCCGGTAGGGCTGGTGCAGTTGAGGAGGCTGCTGCAGAGCGGCTGGTAGCGGAGTGCTGGCGCAGTGGGTACCCCTGCACGCCGTGTCTTGTTCGAATCTCATCGAGGATGGGTGGAGCGGTGGCCTGCGAGTCGCGCGAGATTTAACTACACGGTTGACTCAGTGCTCGGCGGGGCATCCGTTGCTGGGCTTCCGATCGCTCGAGATCTCGCGCGCGCGGTCTCACTCCCTGAGTTGCCGGGTTGGGCGGAGGCTGCGCCGAGGATCGTCCATTGCCATGCTCGCCCGAGACGACCGTCGACCGATGCCAATGCCCGCTCCGGGGAATCGGTGCTCTCGAGCCGCTGGACTCGAACGGAACGCCGGCGCTCTGTCAAGACCTCCACGGGCACTACCTCCCCCGCGACGACGACGACGCTTCGTTCCAGTGCACGTCGGCGCCGTAGGTTCGCGCACAAGTCATACTCACAGAATTAACGCCACTGTTTTTCACCATTCATTTTCACCCTTGTTAAGCAACTGTCACTGTACAAACGGGAAAACGGATAGAAAATCCACGATTTCCGCCGCCGGGAAGCACTGCACTTAAATCGGCGGGCAGCCGTGTTTGCCGACGCAGATCCGCAGGTAAAGGGAGAGAAGAGCGGTTAGAGCACGCACGAGGGCTTCCTCCTCTTTTATAATCGGTGCTGTTGCTGCAGCAGCGCGGGAGATGCCTCGCCTTTTCTTCTGGTGCTGCTGCTGCTGCTGCTGCTCTTACTTCGTGGTAACGCGTTGACGCTTTGCGACGGCCGGCGACGGCTGTGCCAATGGTCCGTACTCGTTCCTTTACTGACGACGCTCATGCTCCTCCCGTGACAACGAGCACAATCGTCCCGGGTCTAGGTACGTATAATAGTTCTCCTTGCCCGTAGTGCCTCCCGTACTGTGTAGCTTCGATTCGGCTTATCATCTCCCTGTCATTTTTAAGTCATGAAGATGAGGTAGCACACCGAAGTACTCGTTCTCTACGGCCTGTAACTTGTACTACTCGCGCCCGGGCGAATCGGGAAGCGGAGGAAAGTTAATGAATAAGTTTTTCGATTCTTCTACGTGGATACTCCACTCACCTGAGGCCGCCGTGCTGTTCACGCCCGCGCGACGCGATTACAGAAATGACGAGGAGAATTGCAAGGAGCGTATATGCACTTATCCACCTAGCGCACGATAACGAATCTGGGAGAATGGGAGAGAAAGAGAGAAGAGCAGTGGCGTCGAAGCGCGAAACGAAGGTGTTACTTGGGTGGTGCCGCGATGGTCACTGAGCAGCGCTAGGATTGACACCTTCTCCGAGGCCTCACCCCCACACCTCCGCCGCAACAGCAACTACGACGCTGCCAGCCAGTGGTCGCGCTAGTGGGCGCGAGAGAGAAGAAGAGAGAAAGAGAGGGAGAGCAAGGCAGCACGCGCTCGAAGGGAAGGTGTTGGCACGTTCGAGTCACTGGGAGAGGAAGAGAGATGGAAGCCGCAGGGCTGCGAGTGCGACGAGGACGTCGAGTGAAGCGCGGAGCGGGGCGTGCGTAGCCTCCCCTCCACCAAAAACCCGTGGGAAGGGGTGAGTCGGCGAGGGTCGCGCTACCGAACCGACGGTTCAGTACCAAATGCGTGGGAGCGAGACGGACCGAGCTCGAACTCGCGCGCCATCCCTCCTCCTGACCGTCGCCCCACTACTCAGGCTCGGTAGCTCCGTCTTTTTCTCGATCGCGTGGAGTCTCGATCGCGTGGAGGCGCCTGCGCATTTTGCCGTGAATATAAGGCAAGAGACGTGCACATACATACGGTAGAAACTCTCGCGTGTGAAATGAACGCATACATGCGCGTTCGCGCGACACTTTACGCGGCGTCCCGAGCAGTCCTTGCCGCCGTTGAGCTGCAGAGAAAGGAGAGAAAAATGAGCGAGTGCGACGGCAACGCTCGCGGGAGGCGTGAATGCTGGAGGCCAGCGACGGGAAGACTGAGACCTTTCAAATTTACTCCTCCTCTCTCTCTCTCTCTTTCGTCTCTCTCTCTCTCTCTCTCTCTCTCTCTCTCTCTCTCTTCCCCTCGTCCGATCCATCGAGGACACGCGCCTTCGCTCTGTTTCTTTCTGTTTCACGTGCGAGTGTGGGGCGGTGAATTCTCTCGCTCGCTCGCACGAGGGGGACAAAGAGGAGCGAGATGAGGCTACGCGAGCCGTCAACTATGTACCCGAGGGACGGAAACGGCGATATACGATGGGGTGCGAGTTTGCGCGGGATCCAGAGAGAGTTGGTATAGGCATTTATATATGTGTATATGTGCAGTTGCACACGAACACACGCGCCCGTACTTCCTCCTCTCCGAGGCGGCGCGGCGAGCGATGCTCGAGCACAGTTGGGCGATAATGAGCGCTCGCCTTGCGGATTGGCGCCCAAACGCCAATCCGCGTGGCGTTGCTTGCGACGCCTTTCTCGACGCGCGCGTTCTGTCCCTCTCTATTTATCTATCCTCTCTCTCTCTCTCTCTCTCTCTCTCTCTCTCTCTCTCTCTCTCTCTCTCTCTCTTTCTCTATCTCTCCATCTCTGCCCCTCCCTGTCTCTCTTTTGCTCTGTTGCAAACTCCCTGCCCCCCTCACCCCACGACCGCACGAAACTAACTAGAGCAGGAGAGAGCAAATTAACTACAACGCAACCGTTGGCGTCATGTCGTCGGGATTATTTCGCACGGCAACCGCTCTTTCTTTCTCTATCTCTTTCTCTCAAATCTTGCATCGTAATCGCGATGTATTTTGCGTCTCTGAGAAGGAATGATCGGCTCGTTCCGTCTCTCCCCGGTCTGTAGTTGCAACTTCTACCAACATTCTGCTTTCTCTCTTTCTCTCTCTCTCTCTCTCACTTATTACAGTATACGTCTTATTACACCTAAATATTTATACTATATCTGTATATATATTTTGTTCTTCCTCTTTCCCCGAGCTCTAGCGAAGCAAAAACCTCCGTGGGTGTTTAACCACGAGTATGTCCATTAACACGAACCCACCCGTCTTCACCTGTCTCTTTGTTCCCTCGACAGCGTCTTTCTTTCATACTTGCCTCGTTCTTCTACATTCCTCGTCGCTCCATTAACATTCGATTGAAAAAATATTCTGCCTCGTTTCTTCCAATTCGCTTCTTATATTCTTTACTTTCTTATACTGTTTCGGCAGCTAGCTTAATCACTTGATCCAACCAATGGTCGATGACGTGACGTAAAGTCACATAGTGATAGCATCAGTCGGACACGCGTGCTATCCAACTTTTACAGCTCTCCCAATTAGAAATCATAACGTATACGTGTACGTGTACGTTCGATAGATTTGCAGCGAGGGACGGGCTGAAGGGCGATATCGTGGTAAGCAACTTTCTTCACCGATTAGCCGGGCGCGATTTCTGTCCGAGATAGCGGAAGTCCAGGCATTTCATACAAGTCTGCGAGTCCCGAAGAAAAATGATACTTTGTACAACTCCCGATTCATTTATCATTCGCTTTTTCTTGCGCGAAATATACAGTAATGCAATATTAGCATTTATAAACTTCTTATGAATTATGGGACTCTATTTTAAAGGGATCGGTTCCCCTCACACACACACACACACACACACACACACGCACACACACACACACACACACACACACACACACACACACACACACAGAGGAGTGCAAATATGATTGCTTGTACACCAACGAATCGGTAATAAGCAGGAGAAGTCGTATACAAAGGCTGAATCCATTTTGGAACGTCGCAGACATTAGTTTTAGCGCTACGAGCCAATCTCCTTCGGCCAATGAGCGAACGCTAATTTGGTTCTATCAATCCGAAGAGCACGTAAATCCGGTAAACGGGCGGGGACTTTCGGTTTAACTTGAAGAACTATGGGAGGGGCTTACCGACTGCGGCAGGAAAAGCTTTACTTGGCTATTTAAAGTTAAGTTTACGAGTGCGACCCTAATGCGCGTGTCTAATACACAAACGACACATACGTGCGCTTTTTGTGCGTAAGAAATTTCGATCGGAACTATAATGATACCTATATTTATAAATAAATATACTGGTGTTTGCCTCGGTTGGCGGGCCCCTTCAATTGTTTTTCCGATTAGAATCAAAATGTATCTTTGATTGTAATCTGTTAATTAAACAACAATTTCCATCTGAAGACGAACGCTCTCCCGTGTAGAAAATCATTCTCGAATCTAACTTGTATCGGGTTAGTTTTCCTTATTAAATGTTCCGATCCAGAAGGGAAATCTAGTCTGATCCTAGTTCCGATTTGTCCCACTTTTAATAGCTTTTCATATAGGGAACGAGCTTAGATTTTACTAGGTATAACAAGTTAGAAACTAGACAGAATCTAGTCAGAAAATCTAAATATTAATACGATTTATAAATTATTCTAATTTTCATCCCTCAATCAAGTGAATAATTTTTTGACTCTTCAATATTCATTTATTTAAATTAAAAAATATACTTACGTATTTAGGTAACGCATTCCATTGAATTAGAATTTATAAATTATTTTCTATTTGCATTACTACGTATTACGTATTACAATATAGAGTTAATAATTAATAATTATTAATATATTTTTTTACACTAATTATTATAAATTTTAATATTAATCACCTCCGTTGAACGTATAAATTATTTTATTTTGATGAAAAAAATTTCGACCTCCGCTGAGTATCGAACCCACGACCCTACGGATTCGCAAGCTAACGCATTATGAACTATGCTAAAATGCAATATGCGATTAATATACTATATTTTGCATATGACCATACAGCACTTAAGATCATATAATAATTTTAAAAACACAAGACAAAACATACATAATAAATCAATTTTTTTAATTCTTTCCCATGTTGGTAAGATCTGCGGGTTTATATATATATATATATATATATATATATATATATATATATATATATATATATATGTATGCGTATGTATGTATGTATGTATGCGTATGTATGTATGTATGTATGTATGTATGTATGTATGCATATATGTATGCCCGTGTAGAAATTTATTCTCGAATCTAACTAGTATCGGGTTAGTTTTCCTTATTAAATGTTCGGACCCAGAAGGGAAATCTAATCTGATCCTAGTTCCGATTTGTCCCACTTTTAATAGCATTTTTAATAGGGAACGAGCTTAGATTTTGGTAGGTATACCAAGCTAGAAACTAGACAAAATCTAGTCAGAAAATCTAGAAATTAAGCCAATAATAAATTATTCTAATTTTTTTTCCTCGATTAAGTGAATCATTTTTTGACTCTTTTAATATTTATTTATTTAAAATAAAAAATATATTTACGTATTTAGGTAACGCATACCATTTAATTAGCATTCATAAATTATTTTCTATATGACTATTACACGTATTCAGATTTACAATAACAATTAATAATTATTAATATATTTTTTATACACTAATTATTGTAAATTTTAATGTTAAACACCTCTGTTGAACATATAATATTTTATTCGATGAAAAAAATTCCGACCTCCGCTGAGTATCGAACCCACGACCCTACGATTCGCAAGCTAACGCATTATGCACTATGTTAAAACGGAATGTGGGATTACTATACTATAGTTTGCATATGACCGTACAGCACTTAAGACCATATAATAATATTTTATAAAGACAAGATAATACATACATAGTAAATCCATTTTTTAAATTCTTTCCCATGTTGGAAAGATCTGCGAGTATTTATATATATATATATATATATATATATATATATATATATATATATATATATAAATGAATATGCACACACACACACGCGCGCCCACACACACACAGGCACGCATACGCACACACATACACACACACATTTATTATATATATATATATATATATATATATATATATATATATATATATATATATATATAAATAATATCTAATTTTCGTACACATAAAGTCTTGATTAGAAAAGACGTCGTTCATTCCAATATTAGAAAAAGTTGAGGAAATCTAACTAGAATCAAAATAGAAAGTCTAACCATTTCCTTACTTCTCTAACCTTGCAGATTCCGCCTAGAAAAACGCCATTCTTTCCAAAATAGGAGAAGTTAAGGAATCTGACTAGATCCAAGATAGAAAGCCTGATAATTTCCTTAAGTTTTCTACTTGTAAAATTTTGACTTGTGAAAACACGTATTTCTTTCTAACATCAATAAAGATAAGGAAATCTGAATAAATTCGAAGAAAGTATAATTAATATATGAAGATTATTAGATGATCGTAGGGAATCTACTCGGATCTGGCGAGTATTACCTACATGAGGAAATCATCAGTAATACTGACTAGGATCTAGCCCGAACTAGGGATATACCGAGTATATTTCTGCACGGGTGGTATGTATGTATGTATGTATGTATGTATGTATGTATGTAATTATGTAACAGCCCACACACTTATTATATAAATTATTTTGTGTGTGTTTCTACTTGTAAAATTTTGACTATAGAAAACACGCATTTCTTTCTTACATCAATAAAAGATAAAGAAACCTGAATATAATCGAGAAAGTAAGAAATAATATAAGACGATTATTCGATGATCGTAGGGAAATCTAACTCAGATCTGGCGAGTATTACCTACATGAGGAAATCATCAGTAATACTGACTAGGATCTAGCCCGAACTAGGGATATACCGAGTATATTTCTGCACGGGTGTATGTATGTATGTATGTATGTATGTATGTATGTATGTATGTATGTACACCCACACACTTATTATATAAATTATTTTGTGTGTGTTAGTGTGTGTGTGTAGCTACATCTACATGAACTAGATTCAAGATAGAAACTTTAATCATTTCCTTAAGTTTTCTACTTGTAAAATTTTGACTATAGAAAACACGCATTTCTTTCTTACATCAATAAAAGATAAAGAAACCTGAATATAATCGAGAAAGTAAGAAATAATATAAGACGATTATTCGATGATCGTAGGGAAATCTAACTCAGATCTGGCGAGTATTAGCTAGACGAGAAAATCAGATGTAATACTGACTAGGATCTAGCGCAAACTAGGGATCTGCCGAGTAATTTCCGCATGGGCTGATTCACTACATTTATAGTTAGTCTGTCAACTTATTCCAAAACATGTGTGCGCGCGCGCGCAAGTGGGCATAGATATTAAAAAGATTGGTGGAAATTTCGCAGCACATAAAAAGCCTCTATTGACTTTTACGTAAACAACTTTTCCTTGTCGATCTCAATCTTCCATACTGATCGGACCTAATACGCAATGAGCAATATTTTTAAAATTTATTTACATTTGTGTACCACAACCATAAGGATTATCACACAAAAATTTAATACCATATGTATTATAATATTCAATGTAACACAGTTAATGCACTTTTTCAATTTTTTTAGCACTTCAAAATTCTCAATCCTCTTCTAATAGTAATTCGACAAATTGTTTAAATGTTTAAAATTAATGTACGATTTAGTAGGAAAAAAACATAATACTACGTTATTATTATGATTGTTAGTATTATTAATATTATGATTATTATTATAAGACAAAATATATAGGTATAGCGAATTTATTTCGTGGTGCAAGGCATATAATTCGTGGCAACTGAAGAAAATTACAGATATTCAAGTTTGACAGCTGCACTCTTGAATGTTCTGAAAAGAAGTATACATCGTCAAGGATAAACGTATACGTATGTAATATTACTTATACAATGAAGCACAATGCGGCAACCGTTTCACATGTCTGTTCTTTCACATCTGTTAAAATATTTATTTATTAATGTAACCTTTGTTTCTTTGAAAAAGAAATAGATTGGATCAATTCATACGATATATTAATATTATCTATTTTGACTAAACACCAGTGATAAGACGTGTGTTATTGTCTAAATTTAAATCAGTGAAAATTAGCCCATTCAATAAATACATAAAGATATATATATATATATATATATATATATATATATATATATATATCCATGATGTCACCAATTAAAGGCATTAGTTTTTACTCCTACGAAATCGGATACTTCATAATTTGCACTGAATTTTTCATACAATATCTTCCATTAAAAAACCAGAAGTTCCATTTTATTAAATAGAGATAAATAATCTAGTACTACCAAAATTATTAATTGTATCCTAAGAATGAATGCAGGATTATGGGTGCTTTAAGCGAATGTAAGCAGCTGTAATTTCCTTCGTCATGACAGGATAACATCATAAAATTGAAAAGAAAAAAGAATTTATGTTTTACTCAATTTTTAGTCTTCGAAATTAACAACTAATTAAAATCTTCATTTGTATATATTATTTTTTTAATATATCAAATAGTTATGTCGAAATACTTATTTAGATGTTCTGTTTACTCTAAAAACTGATCAGAAAATAATGCAATATAACTCTATAATAATCAAACTACAATCAATAATTACCATACTTATTTTATTATTGTTAATAAAACAACTTTGAGACCTAAATATTTCTTAAATCTTAGTTTCATTCATTTCAAATCTAACAACTTTACAGCGATATTTAATCGTTTCCTTTTTTCACTGCAGACTTGAAATAACACATTTTTTCCAGTTATAAATTAAATTCTCATCGCAATATTATCTTTTATGCAGTGTATAAACTTTTTTATCGTTCTTGCAAATGGAAGCATCTCATGTGTATCATCATATATAACAACTAAAGAAATGTTCACACTACACAAACACAAACATATAGCAATTTGTTTTAAGCAATGAATAATGAAATTTTCTTCACTCTATTTTTTTACATTGTTTCACTGTCAAAAAAGCTTGTAATTGTAAAAAATGCTTGTTTATACGAATAGTCATACAGCCAGGTTGTCGAAAATCGAAACTATTCACGAAACTAATTCTTTGGTTGAATAAAAAACAAAAAACAAAATAAGATAGTCAGTAGAGGACTCGCGATAAAATCAGTAGCATAGGTCGAGTTGCGGCGAATGATAATGAAAAAAGAAAACTGCCTGGTCAGTCACTCCAACTCTCTCTCTCTCTCTCTCTCTCTCTCTCTCTCTCTCTCTCCCCGCTCTCCCTCACTCGAACGACCTCCTGTGCATCTCTCTATACGTACTAGCGTATAGTGCATCACCGCGAGGGTTTGCTCGAGCATGTCCCCGCAGCGCGGAGTTGTGCAATTCACGCACGTCGCTCTTGCTCCCGACAAAGCTCTCCTCGTCGTCGGTGGCAGGACTTTTCGTTTTGGCTTCGTGTCCGAGAGAACGCCGTGCGTCCTTGTCGGGTGTACGAATGCGCGCCAAAAGAGTAGCGATCCTACAGGTACAAAGCCCGCGGCACGAGTATTCTACCGGCGCGCTCCGCTATCTTCCTCGCGCGACAGGGACTAACGGAGGTCTCCGAAGCGGTAGGCGAGCGCGCGTGCGCCGTCCGCGGCTGCCGCTGCGCCGGTGGTTGAGGCGCGCAGCACGCCGGGGGGGGGGGGCAAACCGTCGTGGGGCTCCGGCGCGGAGAGGGGAGGAGGCCCGCCCCGTCCCCACCGCGCGGCCGCGCCTCTCCGCGCCGGCAAGAGTCCGTGGCGACGCCCCCCCCAGCCGCCTCCCGCGGTGGGGGCTACAGCCCGATCTCTCCACCCTCCCTCCGCCCCCTACCGATGGCGCGACGCAGAGGCCGGGGCTAGAGCCATATTTTCCCCGAGGCGTCGCCCCCGCCGTCCTTGGCGCTTCGCGGCAACTGTGTTTGGACAGCGACGCCTCGCGGCGCGGAGCGCGAAAAGAGCGAGCGGCCCGACACGCCAACAGTGTTGCCGATTTCCGAGCGTCGGGGGAAGGGGCGTTGGAGGGGGCTGGTGGACTGGCACCCCTATCGCTCGGTTAGAAATGCTGGAAATTTCATATTCGTGATCTGGCAAGTAGCGCAATTTCGCCGTGCGGCGATTCTTTGCGGTGCATGTTTGGGGGCCGTGGCATTCAACGGGGGGGGGGGGGCATGTGGGAAGGAATAGATGGAGCTATTTGTTTTCTTTTTTCTTTTTCTTTTCTTTTTCTATTTTTCTAGACGCGGGACGTGTAATTTTCGTGTAATTTTAACAAGCGATTGCGCATCGAGTGTGGATACTGATAACACCGAAAAGAGGAGGAAAAGAGGCTCGGAAATTAGAGTGAAAAAAGATGATCCGTTCAAAAAAAGAACTCGAAGAAAGTAAATAATTATACAAATTTTTTTCTAATAGATAATATTAAATATGTAGATGCAAAGCTCCAGTTATAAAAATGTTGCCTAGTTAATACTAAAAATCGAGAATAAGAATCTGGAAGATATGAAAATTATATAGACAAAAGAATGCTTATTGGAGAATTGAATACTCATTATTTTACATATAATAAAGTACAACAAATGTAAACCTCAATAAAATATAGAATATTCTATAAATCAATAATATAATCGATAATAAAATAGAAAGCCTGAGAAAAGAAAAAGTTTACATGTTTATTTGAAGTTTACAAGTGCGCACCTATAATGCGCGTGTCTAATACACAAACGACACATACGTACGCTTTTTGTGCGTAAGAAATTTCGATCGGAACTATAATGATACCTATATTTATAAATAAATATACTGGTGTTTGCCGCGGTTGGCGGGCCCCTTCAATTATTTTTCCTATTAGACTCAAAGCCTCCGTCCATCTTCTCAACTTTCATGACCGTCCATCTTCTCAACATTCAAGCTATAGTTGTAGAAAACTATATCACGTAACCTTTGGATATAAAAAATTGTACGTTATTCAATCGTGTTACAATATCGACTCGCATGTATGGCAATCATCAGATACGTTTTTCACTTATTAGTTTCTTTTTTGCCTAAATATACTATTTTTTACTTCAATCTTTTAAAGTTATGAATGTAGTTGTTTAAAGTATGCATGATTACAACAGTTTTATTATATGTTTTTTTCTTTTTGTTTTTTTATTATTCAATATAAATAATTCATTAAAATACTAATTAAATTACATTATTTATATAAATATCAAAATATGAAATTTCTTTATGAAATCGATTATGTTCTTTAAAAGATGTAAAAAAATAGTATTATTGAATATTAGAATAAAAAATGTCAATAACATAAAATAACTATACATTATACAAATTAGAAATGAGTATTTTTTAGAAATAAAAACTTTAATTTAATATATAATAAAATAAAAATATAATTTGAAATTATAGTGATAAATTGTTAAATCAATTAAATTTTATGCGCCACATTAAATCTATTTGATTTAATGTTTTTCATGATTTTTAAATGACAATAGTAGATTTTTTCGTTGAACAAAGTGTGAAGCAAACTCCATTACATATGTACATACACTTCGAAAAGACTGGGCATATTATATTAGATATAATTTAATGTAGCTATTCGGCATAATAAATGTATCATTCTAATATAATATTATTTTCTGTAATTAACAACCTCTAAACATTTAATAAAAATGTTTATAAGGACGACGCCGTTGACAATTAGCGCTGAACACAAAAATAACAAATGCACAGCAATAATTATATATATATATATATATATATATATATATATATATATATATATATATATATATAAACTCGCGTTGAGTAAATTTTTCCACCCAGAATGTTCCACGTGTACTTTGCACACCATCGAACACACATATACAGAAGAGCTGAGTAGAACTATATATAAGTACGAAAGAGGCGATAGCTACCCTAGCCCGAGTTAGGGTGCAGAAGTTACGACTCCAGTAAAGGGAGAACGAGAGTGAGGGAGAGGGGGCTGCACGAGCGAAGGGTGAGTCGACTCGAAAAGAGAAGCGAGTTCTGCGCGCGGGGGTGTAAAAGGGGAAAAGCATGCGCGCGCGCACGGATATGCATGGTCAGAGCAGGAGGAGGGAGAGCGGGCGGTGAAGGGAGGGGAAGAGTCGGTGGAAGAGATAAAAAGCAAAAGGCAATGCCAGCGGAAGGAGACGAGAGAGAGAGAGAGAGAGAGAGAGAGAGAGAGAGAGAGAGGAAGAAAGAGAGAAAGTGAGCGAGCAAGAGAGAAAAACCGGAGGACCCGCGAGGATCCTCTCGCGCGCCGCGTCGACTCCGGTCATAATCGCGCAGTCCGTGTCATAATCCGCGACGAAATACATTTGCCGAGCTAGTGGTAGTGGTGGTGGTACATACGTAAGCACGTACGTGCGCGCGATCGCACGCTCTGCGCGGTCCCCCCATCGTGAATTATATGGGTGGGAGGAGGGAAGAGAAGGGGAGAGAAAAAAGCCACTCGACCGTGCCGCGGACGAACCCGGGGCGGGGATTCGAGCCCCTTGGGCTCCGCCTCCGTAGCTGCTCGCTCTCTCCGCTTGCTTCATGTGCCCCCTCCCCAGTGGGGCTCACGGCTGTCTCTTACGCCTCCCCCGCTCCATGGCTCGGTGAGGACTGGGGGGGGGGGGCGCTCCTCTCCGCCGCCTAATAATCGCGCGCCGCGCGAGGGGAAAAAGGCCCGAGCTATTACTGCGATGCATTGCGCCCGCAGCGTGGGGATTGAGTCGCGTTGCGCTTTGCCAGCATGCTCCGTGGCATGTGCGGTGGAATCAGAGCGTTTTTCGGGCGTTCGGCCCGCGCTGTGATACGCGACAGAAGCCAGATGAAGGATACCTAGTGTGTTGACTCTCAGAGGACCAACCGATCGATCGACCGCCAAATTCCGATTACATCGGCCCAGCGTCTGATAAGAATCTCTTATGAAGACTTTGATATCGACTAAACGTAGGCTGATAAATGATTGACGGACTGTTCTTATCCGGAGTAGCTCACCCCACCTCTCTCTTTCTCTCTCTCTCTCTCTCTCTCTCTCTCTCTCTCTCTCTCTCTCTCTCTGTAATTTACCTCATATTAGGAGGGGATCTCATGTTGGACATTCATTAAGGCTCCATATTCCATAAATTAAATGCGATATTCCTTTTATATATCGGCTTTACAGTATTTATACAATAATATATTATATTAATATAATGATAGGCAGGCTGTCCTTGTTTATAAACAGAAATTACTACTAAAACTAAAATAAAATTAGATTAAAAATTAAAAATAATAAAAATAATAAAATCATAAAAATAATTTACATTCTATGTTAGCCAAGGACAACTTAACTGCCCCACGACCTTAAATTTAAATTTACCTTAGATGTCCGACACTTCGAATTTGAACTGGTACAGCCCGTGCAGAAATATACTCGGCATATCCCTAGTTCGGACTAGATCCTAGTCAGTATTACTCATGATTTCCTCATGTAGGTAAATCTCGCCAGATCCGAGTTAGATTTCCCTTCGATCATCTAATAATCATCTTATATTAATTATAACTTTCTCGACTTTATTCAGATTTCCTTATCTTTTATTGATTCTTGAAAGAAATACGTGTTTTGTATAGACAAAATTTTACAAGCAGAAAACTTAAGGAAATGATTAGGATTTCTATCTTGATTTTAGTTAGATTTCCATAACTTCTCCCTATTTTGGAAAAACTCACGTTTTTCTAGGCGGAATCTGCATAGTAAGAGAAGTAAGGAAATGGTTAGGCTTTCTATTTTGATTCTAGTTAGATTTCCTCAACTTTTTCTAATATTGGAAAGAACGATGTTTTTTGTAGTCAAGGCCTTATGTGTACAGAAATTATATTTATATATATATACATATATATATATATATATATATATATATATATATATATATATACATATATATATACATATATATATATATATATATATATATATATATAATATATATACAATATATATATATATATACATGTGTGTGTGTGTGTGTGTGTGTGTGTGTGTGTGTGTGTGTGTGTGTGTGTGTGTGTGTGTGTGTGTGTGTGGTGTGTGTGTGTGCGTGTGTGTGTGTGTGTGTGTGTGTGTGTGTGTGTGTGTGTGTGTGTATGTATACATAGTAATCGGATATTGCGTTTTAGCATAGTGCATAATGCGTTAGCTTGCGAATCGTAGGGTCGTGGGTTCGATACTCAGCGGAGGTCGGAATTTTTTTCATCGAAATAAAATAATTTATACGTTCAACAGAGCTGCTTAATATTAAAATTTAGAAATAATTAGTGTAAAAAAAATATATTAGTAATTATTAATTATTAACTGTAAATCGTAATACGTAATACGTAGTAATGCATATAGAAAATAATTTATAAATTCTAATTAAATGGTATACGTTACCTAAATACGTAAATATATTTTTTATTTTAAATAAATAAATATTAAAGAGTCAAAAAATTATTTACTTAATCGAGGAAAGAAAATTAGAATAATTTATTATTGGCTTAATTTCTAGATTTTCTGACTAGATTTTGTCTAGTTTCCAGCTTGGTATACCTACCAAAATCTAAGCTCGTTCCCTATTAAAAATGCTATTAAAAGTGGGACAAATCGGAACTAGGATCAGACTAGATTTCCCTTCTGGATCCGAACATTTAATAAGGAAAACTTACCCGATACTAGTTAGATTCGAGAATGAATTTCCACACGGGAGTTCATCTTCAAGAACTATAAACTAATACATTATTTTATTTACATTCAATTTATTTATATTTATAATTCGTTTTGAAACGTGATATATACGCCTGACTATATCATTTTTAGATAACTTTTTTTATGTATTTGTGTTTATTATTATGATGACTAAAGGTGGGGAGGGTCGAAGTATTGAAGAAAGGTTGCAAAAACTGATTGCGTATAAGATCATTGTTTTACTCCTGTTAAAATCACATATATTACGACTCCGTGTAGAAACTATTCTCGAATCTAACTACCCGTGTGGAAATTCATTCTCGAATCTAACTAGTATCGGGTAAGTTTTCCTTATTAAATGTTCGGACCCAGAATGGAAATCTAGTCTGATCCTAGTTCCGATTTGTCCCACTTTTAATAGCATTTTTAATAGGGAACGAGCTTAGATTTTGGTAGGTATACCAAGCTGGAAACTAGACAAAATCTAGTCAGAAAATCTAGAAATTAAGCCAATAATAAATTATTCTAATTTTCTTTCCTCGATTAAGTGAATAATTTTTTGACTCTTTAATATTTATTTATTTAAAATAAAAAAATATATTTACGTATTTAGGTGACGCATACCATTAATTAGAATTTATAAATTATTTTCTATATGCATTACTACGTATTACGATTTACAGTTAATAATTAATAATTATTAATATATTTTTTTACACTAATTATTGTAAATTTTAATGTTAAGCACCTCTGTTGAACGAATAAATTATTTTATTTCAATGAAACAAATTTCGACCTCCGGTGAGTATCGAACCCACGACCCTACGATTCGCAAGCTAACGCATTATGGACTCTGCTAAAACGCAATATGGGATTACTATACTATATTTTGCATATAACCGTACAGGACTTAAGACCATGTAATAATATTTTATAAACACAAGATAATATATACATAGTAAATAAATTTTTTAAATCCTTTCCCATGTTGTAAAGAATTGCGGGTTTATAAATAAAAAAATAAATATATATATGTATATATATATATATATATATATATATATATATATATATATATATGTACATACACACACACCCGCTCGCACATACACACACACACACACATTAATTTGATACTGAACAACTTTTTTCTATAATTGTAGTCCATTTTAAATAAAAGTAGCTTCTAAGCTATTTTTCACCTACAAGAATGAATATATTTAAAAGTTATGATTTTTTTAAGTTCAAATATATTAAAAAACTTTGGCTGCTTTGACTATGTAAAAAAATTGGGTTTCAATAATTTAAAATCGCTAATGAAGTAGAATTTTGAATTTTGTAAAAAAGTCAATTAATTACGAATTTCTAAGTAGTCAAAGCTATTAAAAAATTGAAACATTTGCACTTTAAAAAATTATAACTTTTTTCATATTCATTTTTAGAGAATGAATGATTTTTAAACAAAAAACTTTCTAAGACTTTTTCATGTGAAGTATACATTTATTGAGCTCAATTTTTGCATGGGAAATATAGTAATATTTTAGAAGTAAGTCCGTAATATGTCATAAAAAATATTTCTGTTACATTACTGAAAAAATTGAATATTTTAAATAGAATATTTTAGACATTAACTTGGGGGGGGGGGCGCTGAGATAATATTAAAATAACCAATGTAAAGAAAAATGGTAGATGTAATATATGTAAAACTTGTATTTATCCATCAAACAAATGTCAACATTTATGACTTGATTTATAATGTATAAGGATATATAATTATTTGATTTAATTAATAGAACAAATTGTAATAAATTGTGTATTTTATGTGTTATAATTATGGTATAATTGATAATTTTTAATCAATGTAAAAGAAAAATAATAAATTCCATAAAAAATAAAATAAAACAATTATTTATTTCTTTTTATTAATTTTTAAATAATTAATAATTCAATTTTTATGAATAATTATACAACGTCATTTATATTCGAAATTATAGAAAAATTATTCAAAGAAATTGTAATTGTTTTAATTCAGAAAACATTTCATTTTATCCTTTTCAGCAAAGGTAATTTTATAATAATAGATTATCCGCTTTTATTTCAAAAATTTTTGTTTTATATAATCATACAGTCAAATAGATAAAATTAATATTAAAAAAGAATATTAAAAATTTAAAAAGTATGACGAGGTTAATGAAATAGTTTGGTAGGTGTATTACAAGACATACAGAACTTTTCTAGAACAAATGTAAGTCCAAAAGTCATACAGACTCAACGACAAATGCAGTGTTCTGCAGGCAGGAATCTTAGCTATTGAAAAGGCGGCGAAACTATTGAAGAATAGAAACCTGAAGAAGACAACTATTTATACAGATAGTCAAGCTGCTTTAAAAGTCCTAGGGCTAAAATCGATTAGATCAAAGTCAGTGATGAGCTGCCGGGAGGCTCTGTCATGGATCCAGAACAGCGAAGTCAGACTCTGCTGGGTACCAGGACACTTTACTGTCGAAGGTAATACCAGAGCGGATGAACTGGCAAGGCTGGAAACGGAGAAAAACAGCGCCGGAGCAGACATGGCCACCGATCAATACGATTAAAAAGAAGATTGATGATACAATCTAAGCAAAAACATAGTGAACGGTGGAAGACAAAAAACTACTGTCTCACATCTAGGAAACTATGGCCTGCTATTGATGAAACAAGCACCAGTGACCTTTTCAGGCATAAAAAGCAACCGTTGGTATAATTACCGGAATAATCATGGGATACTGTACAACAGGCGTCAACCTTATATGATAGGGTAAAGCGTCTAATGATTCATGTACAGAATGCCACACGGAGGAAGAAACAATAACCCACTTGCTATGCCGATGCCCAACCCTAGTAAGCAAAAGACTTACAGTGTTAAGACAAAGCTTCATGGAAGATCTGGAAGAGACATCAAATGTGGATATTGGAGTATTAGCTAAATTTGTGAGAGACTGGAAATGTTTCTCTGAAAGGAAATAGGTTATGGCTTCACCGTTCGAGAAACATAGGGCATCGCAATAGGCCCAAGGCTACCAAGCGTAAGTGCAATGTCCGAATAGGACAGAGCATAAGCCCTTACAACCTAGAGAAATATTATGAACTCTAAGAAAGTTTCGTCACTTGTAGGCATGTCTAAAGATTTATACAATATTATATTTAACTGTCTACAATCCAAATTGATAGAATGAGACGTCGAAGTAAATTTACCTACGTTCTGGTAGTTTATCTTGGCGCTACGATCAAGGTATGCAGCATTATTAACTCCAATAAATAGAAATAAATTCTTGAAAAGAGCGTTACAGTGATGGTTAATAATATACCATTTTCACAGGCCAAAATTTAGACTGTCTCTAAGTTATGTGTTTATTACTAAAACATTTCAAATGATTTATCTGGAAAAATTTATGAAATATATATACAAGCATTATTTATAATGTAATTCTTCTTTTACCAATTAGTTTACACTTTTATATATAAAATTATATGTTATAATAGGTTAGATCTTATAATAGTTAAGTTATATAAAACTGTAAAAAGTTAAAAAACATACGAAGTGAGTAATGAGCATCGTTGAGCCTCATTTTAAGAATATTTGATGCAAGTAATATTGATCAATATATATAAAAAAAATGATTTTCTTGGAATTTTCTTTTTTGATCTAATTTTGTTTTTCTTTTATAATCTAATCTTATTCTGTCTATCCCAAACACAAAAATTTCAAGAGATTTTTTATGATGGAAACAAATAACATTCATAAATTACATCTAATATGTACAATATACCGCAAGTGATAATATATTTTATAAATTTTCTTACTTTTGCTAGATGTATGAGAAAATGATTAATTATAACTATGATCGTTACTATTTGTAATGCAAGTCAATTCATCAAGTTCATTTAGTCCATTTAATTTATTGTACTAAAATTCCTTGTATTCTTTAAAATCACAATCCTGAAAATCAATATATTTAATTGAATTGTTTAAAAAATCACTTTTTAGCAAATGAAATGCATAAAATCACATATCATATACAAATTCCTATTATTGGTCATTACATATATTGGCAGAAATTTCTTGTAATTTAGATTACCTGATAAAATTTACTGTATTTGGTTCATGTTGTGAAAATGCTATGTGTGATCGCTCTCTTGTGCGGGATCGCGTCTGGATGCTTTTAAAATAGACAAATTTAGTGCGGCTCGATATTTATGCAAATAAAGATAACTCTGTTAATTTTACCAAAGTAACGAATGATAAGTATGAATGTTCAATTATTTGGAGAAAATAAGTACAAGGAGCAAATACAAGAGCAGATAAGCTAGTTCAAATATATTTGTAAGTAATAAGTACAAAGTCTGAAGTATCTGACTCCGTGAATCGCTAAAGACTGTGCCTGTAAATCCGTACGATCACTCTAATAGTCGTTTTGTCTCCTAAATTTACCCCTTCCCTAGCCCGTAATCACATTTGCTACATACTATGCATTGAGTATTCTCCGATCGTTATTTTACTTTTCGAACGCTGCTATATCATCCTTAGGTCTGACCTGATGTCGCGCGTACATGAGTTTATGGTATCAATTTTAGCCGCTGCCCGAATGTCACGATGTCATAAATCGCGCGGAAAAGGGACCCTCTTATTTGTTTGTACAAAATCTGCAGTCGCTGACAGCCGTCACATTTATTGTTTTATACTGTTCCCGCATTCATGCAGATTTTCATCCGTGGCGCAAGGAAACCCCCATAAGGCAAAAACCCACGTCAAGAACAGTGTTTTTACATATCATTTTTATAGCACGTAAATATTTGTCAACCAAATTCTTCATTATTTTTAATACAAGGTTCCCAAGAGGAAACCGAAGCCCACCACGTCTGTGCTATTTTAACTATAGCTAGCCATCGAGACAGCACATTTTCGTGATCAAAGCGTCCGCGAGGAAAATTCACGGCTTTCCCTTCGCGCCGCGCTTAATTACTGTTAATCAGAGAGGAAAAGCCAAGACATGTGGCAGTATTATTCATAGATGCACCCTCATAAAAAACGCGGCTACAGCGCCCAATGCGCGCTGCACTAACAGGACCTTCACATTTGTTTTCAATGTGTCGAAAAGTCTATCCCCGGAAGTAGGCATACGCTCATCGCTTCTCTCACGTTCGCCGGGAACACTTTGTGACCACGATAGACATACAGACAAACAAGTATAAAAATCTGTCAGCTGATTAATAAGCAGGTAAAAAGGACAGCTACCTGTCATCGGCCTTAACTGTATCAGATCTGCACCCGCTGTTTGGAGCAGAGAAAAGCTATGCATATAAAATAATATGTATAGGTTAGGCAAAATACACATTTAATAACGATCAATTGCAAATATGAAAAATCGACTGGTAAGTAAACGTTCGTTTACGTTTCGTACGTTGATTCGTTTGATTCTTGGTGAAAGTACCTATAATATAAATATATATATATATTGTGACGAGTCACAAGGCATCTGCGCCGATTCATCCGAAGTGAAACTCCTTACAGAAAAGGTTGTATTAGAAAAATTCTTCTGAGTAGATTTAAGACCCTGAGATTTTGTTATTTTGTTATTACTCTTACGTTCACATTTATTCTATAAAAATCAATGTTAATAAAGAAATGTTATTAAATGAGTGATTTAAATAATTTATGCTTAAGATAGGTTATTTTTATATTTAAGAGAGAAAAAAAGCTTATTTAGAATAGAATTTTTTTTGTCCCTTTGAAATAATAATAAAGGATTGAGCGAACCGTTAATTATAAAAAAAGGAGAAAACTTATGCTTGGCTGAAAATGGAATTTAGCATTGATAATTACATTCATTTAACAATAAGACCTTTAATACAGTCAGGAAATTATACATTATGGCAACACATAGATTCCGTTACTCTAAGAATTGTAAATGCTTCCACGAACTTATAATGGTTTAAATGATACCATAATCATAAGAAAAATAAAATTTATGTAAAGGTAATAATTCCGTGATTCGAGCCGCGGGTATCGCGCTCGACACATCTCGATCGCTGTCGTCCAACGTCGTGCTATCCCGCCCCCTTTCTACAATTTTGGTGAGACGCGCAACGCGCACACTCAATCTCGTCTCGATCGTCATGAGATGATGTCATGAGGCGAAGAAGAAGAAGAGAGAGAGAAAAAGGAAGCAGAGTGAAGAAAAGAAGTAGATGAACGTGAAGTGAGAGATGCGATAAAGGGGAAACGAAAGAGAAACAGAAGGCAGATGAAAGAGAGTGAAGACGAGAGAAAGAAACGATAGATAGAGAAAGAAACGAGAGGAAGAAGACAAGAGAAAGAGAGCAAGAGAAAGATTGGAGACGAGAGGACGAAAGGAAAGATAGGGAAAGAAATGAGAGAAAGAAAGGAAGAGAGCGAGAGAGAGAAGGAGTGAAAGAGAATTAGAAGGAAGAAGAGAGCACGAAAGTAACAAGAAAGGGAAGATGAGAGGGTGTAATTATGGAAAGAGAACTGAAATATAGAATGCGTGAAGTATAGTGTTGTGAAAGAGAAAGAAAGTGAGGGTGGAGGCGGTGAAGGTCTAGAGAAAGATGCAAAGAAATAGTGGGTGGACATAGGGTAGAGCAAGGCAACCGAGAGAGGAGAGGCATATGAATATAAGAAAGGCGAGAAGAAATGAAAGAAGGGGACGGGCAGGAAGCGGAGACAGCAGCGCGGCCGCATCCGTACACCGGACCATCGGCTTGACACCACCCTTCCCCTGGAGGATCCACCCGGAGCCATCACCATCCGTCTAAGGTGGAGAGTAAGAAACCAAGAGAGAGAGAGAGAGAGAGAGAGAGAGAGAGAGAGAGAGAGAGAGAGAGAGAGAGAGGTGAGTGCGCGTCGCGCGGTGGACGGAATAGTCGGTGCTCCTTTCGGTTCATGGGCGAAAATCGCGGTCGGCGACGACGGTGTTCGGGACGCGATGTCGGGTCTTCGCGTCAGTCGCGCGACATTGAAGCGCGTTGTTTAATTTGTTGCTGTCATGTTCACACTAAATAAAGGAGGTGGAGCCTGAAGGCAGCCAAAAAAAGAAATCGGTTGTCTCAATTATTTCTGTGTCGGAGCTACATGCCGTTCCAGCCACGTACGTGTACATACGCGTTCGTTACTATTTTCCTATATTAATTTCTGCTTTCAGACCGGCGAAACTTTCCCAGAATTTTCAACAGGTGAGTAACGTGGGTAAAGAAGAATTTTTGTGTGCGCGAACATCAACTTAATAAAGTTATTAATAATTTTTTGTTTGTTTGTTTGTTTGCTTTTGCCGCATCACAATATATATATATATATATATATATATATATATATATATATATATATACGGTCTTTCTGAAATAATCGATCAACGTATGACCTGGGATCGAGAAGGAAATCTTATGTGTAGATGTTGAATCACTTTTGGGCTATTGCGAATAGTTTTTGCACTACGTACCAGTGTCCATCAGCCAATCAGGACGCATAGAAACGCTGGACATGATTATATAACATGATCATATCTAGAAAACCCTAAGTTGTTACCCACGCGCGGAAAAATTATATAAATCTTACTAGATTTATAAAGTAATACATTGAATATGAAAAAAATTTAACATAATAATTACAGGAAAACCTTACTCGAATCTAACGAGTTGTTGCGCATGTGAAGATATCAGCGGTATTACTTACTAGAATATAGCTTGTATCGGGATGTGAAGAAAATATTTCTACACGAATTGTTTATTTAAAGATATGCTTATTCGCGCAGATGTATAAACTGCATGAATACAAAACTTATCGATGTCAAGATAATCTCGCGCTTTCTACGGATAAACAACCGTTTAAAGTTATTGCATTAGCCTATTTTCTCCCATTGTTGAACTGAACTTATTAAAATTATTGCTGATTAGCCGAGTAACATTGTTACGTATTAATACTAAACTATTTGTAATTGACCAACATGCATATTGACAACTCCACACAATTTTCTCTGATATTTAACAATTTTCTACTACAGTATTTATAGTTCTATTAAAGACACCTTATACACGGTATTCTCGAAATAACTGATCAACCTATCACAATGGGATCGGGAAGGAAAAGTTATGTGTAAATGTCGAATAAATTTTGGGCTATTGCCAATAGTTGTTGCGTTACATGCTAGTATCCAACAGCCACTCAGGACATTCAGACCTCACCCAGCGTTCGTGGGCCTGGAAAAGGAGAAACTAGGTGGAATTATTGACGAAGAAAAAACAAAATGGTGTGATATGTCGATAAGAGCCTAACTAATACGCAGGCCAATATCGCGGTTATACAAACCGACTTATTTTAATACCACTTCTCAAGACTTTAGCTTGGAAAGTCTCTCTATCCAATATTTATTGACAAACGGAGGAACACATATTATTCCAGCTCCTCCCGTTTGTACACAAAAATTGAATAGAAAGATGTTTTAAGTGAAAGTCTTAAAAAGTGGTGTCAAAGAAAGGTCGATCTTACTAACCACGGTATTGACCTGCGTATTAGTTAGGCTCTTATTGAGGTATCTCACCATTATCTTTTTTTCTACTTCGTTCTAAGCGAAGGGATTGAGAAGTGAGTTTGCGTCAACAAAGGTCGATTTTTAAAATTGTGATAGTGGCTAGCGTATTAGTTATCTGACCCATTGACAGATTCCACCATTTTGGATTTTTTTCTTCATTAAGAATTTCGCCTAGTTTCTGCTCTTCCAGGCACGCGAACGCTGACTGAGATCTTCGCGTCCTAACTGGCTGATAACACTGGCGCATAGTGCTAAAACTATTCGCACTAGCCCAAAAGTGATTCGATACTACACATAACTTTTTCTTCTCTATCCCATCCTTATGCGTTAATCAGTTATTTCGGAAATACCGTTTATATTTTCGGTATATATATATATATATATATATATATATATATATATATATATATATATACTCGTATACGCATATGAATAATAATCAGAGATCACTGCCGATCACTGTTGAACGGTGTAGTAGTAACGGAAACGTACAAACGGTATGAGTCGAAATCTATAACAGATATAAAAAGACAGTATGTCAGTGCATGTATAGTTTATTCCATTCCCGTGCAGAAATATACTCGGCGTATCCCTAGTTCGAGCTAGATACTAGTCAGTATTACTTATGATTTCCTCATGTAGGTAATACTTGCTAGATCCATGTTAGGTTTCCCTACGATTATCTAATAATCGTATTATAATTATTTCCTAGTCGGTTGTATTCAGATTTCCTTATTTTTTATTGAGCTTAGAAAGAAATACGTGTTTTCTATAGTCAAAATGTTACAAGTAGAGAAATTAAGGAAATGATTAGGCTTTCTATCTTGAATCTAGTCAGATTTCCTTAACTTCTCCCTATTTTGGAAATAATGACGTACTTTCGAGGCAGAATCTGCCAAGTAAGAGAATTAAGAAAATGGTTAAGCTTTCTATTTTGATTCCAGTTAGATTTCCTTAATTTTTTCGAATATTGGAAAGATCGATGTATTTTTTAGTCGGGACCTTACAGGTACGAAAATTAAGAAAATAGTTAGGCTTTCTACCTTTAATCTATTTTGTTCATTTTTTTCATTTATTCGAAAATTATTGTGTACAAATATAAGTATTTTTATTATTGGGACAAATGTTTTTGTTTTTATGTTGATAGTACTGTCAGAGTTATCTGTACCAAATTTCACACAATTCTCTTCATTTTTCATATACTTACACTTGTGTTTTGTGAACAAAGAAAATTTGTCTCTTCGGTTTTTATAATGTCTGAAATTATTCAACAAAGAAGTCAATGAGAAGTCAATGTCAAGAGCAAGTGTTTTTGATTGGCACAAATTTTTCAAAGAAGGTCGAAAACGCATTGAAGATGAAGCACATCTACTGACGGGCTACACCTCGACAAATTTAAAGAATTGGCTCTGCAAAATCGTCGATTGACTACTAGAGCGCTTGCTGATATTGCTGAATTTTCAGATGGATCAGTTAGCACTATTTTGAAACACATTTTGTGAATGAAAAGAGTGAAATCTCGATTGGTGCCAAAAACAGTCAATTTTTTGGAAAAACATCGTCCATGGAGGTCTGTGCAACGATGTTTTCGGACTATTAGGACAAGATGGAACGCATAATAACTGGAGATGTGACTTGAGTCTACGCTAACGAGCCAGAAACACCCAATTAATTGAGCGAATATCGTATCAAAGGAGAGCGGAGACCGAAAAAATCAATCCAAAGTCCTTCAAAAATCAAGGTTATGCTCACTGTTTTCTTAGATTATCGTGGTGTAGTACATTATGAATTCTTTCCAACCGGCCGGCCGATTAACAAAGAAGATTATTTAAGTATTATATGTCGTTTGCGTGAAGCTATTCGACTCAAAAGCCCAGATTTATAGAAAGTCAACTCTTGGTTTTTGCATCACGATAAAGCTCCAGCTTACACTGCATTGACTTTACGTAAAACATTTCGCCAAAAATTCAACCAATATCGTTCCGTAACCTCCATACTCGCCTCATTTGTGAGTATGATGTAATTTCATTTTATGAAGTTATCGTGTGACTTCTGCCTGTTCAGCAAACTCAAAAGTCCACTTCAGGGACACGGTTTTGATTCAATTGAAGAAATAAAAGCCGACTCGAAGAAGGAACTAATAGCTCTTCTGGAATACTTACCATCGGAAATCAAGAGAAGTTGATATCATTGATGTAGGTAAAACAAATAATAGTCTCAAGTCTGCCTATTCGAACCAATTTAATTGAATTATCTATTCCATTATTTTATAAGAAAAATAATGGCTCTTTGAAGATTCAGTCGAATTTATTGTCAGAGACTTAAAGTATCGGATATAATGACAAAACCTGAAGAAAAGATTTCATAGGCAAAAATCATAGAATTTCAATACAACTCATATAATCATATATAGTATATTGCAGTACGCCGATATTATCTAGGAATAAAGTGAAAGTGGAAACGGTTGTTCCTCTCCAATGTTCAAGATTTTATTGCACTCTAAACCACACCCCAAAAGGCCCCATACAGTTTCTTTCTTGCAGGAGCGTCAGTTCCGAAGCAGCCGCTAAGACGTCAATACAGAGAATAACTATTATCCTAATTTCAATTATCGTTTGTATATTTATTATAACAATATATTTCCGCAGCTCTATATATTTATTAAATAAACAAATTTTATCTTAAGAATCTTTATGAAATTGCAACAATATACAAAGAAAGTTTTTCTATTTCGTTTAGAAAATCACAATACAGGTTTATTAGTATTTCTATATAGTATATACAGTTTTGTATGTATAAAATATTTACATATATGTTTTTATTTTTTTCTAATTTGTTTTTTTTCTTGTTCATTAGCGAATCCACACACACAACAGAAATATACATATTTGACGCTCCTGAGCTACAGACTTTTGTTTTGTTTTTCTTGCTATCGTACTGTTCTTCAACAAGATCATTATATTAAAATCTTGTTTGGCATATGATTTTCATATAGTTTTCATAAATTTCATGAAATATATACTATGACTGTAGATCTTAGTTACATGAAATTTGGACCAACGATAAAAAAGAACCCCGGATTAATTTATCTAGAATTCGAAAGTTGTATTAAAGATTTTAGGCGCATCCAAATTAATATGCTCTCCTAGTTATGAAATAGAGTTTGCAATGGCAGACTTAACGATACTTTTTAAGTTCTTAATATGCTTATCAAGAAATTGAGAAACTTCGCTGAAATTTGCTGGACGCAAGAGGAAAATTCGTTGAAACATAAATTACGGTTTAATAAATTCGCCTCTCCGCGTTTTCGATATAGCGGAATAGAGGCGACCGCGGATTTGAAGCTCGTTAAGGCGAAAAAGTCCGCTCGCCGGCTTTGGAAAATTCCGCGCAGCCGAGACCGATACCGTGTGTTCTATAAAATTTCTCTATATTTTCCCTTCTCGACACTCTCCTCTACCGTACTCGACGTTATACGCGCATGTGTTTGTATGTAGGTATCGCGGTGCGCTAGTTCGTATCAAAAGAGAGCCTTCACCTCGTTTATGGTCCGCGGAAATTTATAGAGCCCTAGTCTTTCGCTCCCCGTCGCCGCTCAATTCATTCATCTTCTCTTTTCCTCTCTCTTTCTCTTTCATACTCTTATAAGCATATAGGAAATTAATTTTCCAAGGCTCTATGAGCGGCGCAGTCGTACCGTTGCCAGGGCTCTTGAAATACGAGCCATCTTCCTTCCGTTCCTTTTTCCGATTCTTTACCCTCGCCCCCCTCTCTCTCTCTCATTCTATCACTCACGTTCGTGCTCCATTCCGCCGATTCGATCGTGACTGCGATCACGTATAGTCGTAATTTGCTCGCAAGCTGGGCTTTTTTTCCATATTCGCAAAGCTGTCAACGCGGTGATCGAAACTATATATGCGTAGGCACGTTATTCGAGTCAGCTTTTCCAACCAAGTTTTCCGATGAGTCTACTCATATGACATTTTTTATTTAAGCATTTGAAGTCTCTTACAAAAATCTGAAACTTATTTTGCTAACAGTAAATATATATATATATATATATTTATATATATATATAAAATAGACTGTACAATATGTATTACATAGATATTTGTGATTTTTAAAACAAAAATATCGCACTCGATAAAGTAATCGCAAATGTATTTACAAGCTTTTATTTCTGGTTTACTAATAATAATTTCTATATATATAGTACCTTCAGAGTATATTTGTCTTAGTTTCTTGTTAAGCAGTTCCTTTTCAGTAGCATATCCTGCACACTGAAATATGACATGATTTAGGTCTTGGATTAGATATTGACTTCCTAGATGTGTGGTATATAGTGCGTAACATATTTTGACACTTCTGTCGTTTGATGTCCTTCCTCCGCAATGAAAATTGGATTTTTTAATATTCATTTTCATTATAAATAACCCTGGTAGAAATGCTAGCACTACAGAGCTCGTATCTGGCAATAGTATACATCATTCGAAAGGTCTTGACATACGTACAAAATGACACTATGCATGATTAGTTTGGATATTATGTTCAAAAGTTATATACGTGTAAATATGGAGTTCACTAACGCCGAAATTCGCGCTATTTTTCCTTCGTCAAAGGCAAATCCGCTAGAGAAACGTTCCGTAAGTTTAATGGTGTTTTGGGAATAGCACGTTATCACTTCGAACCACAGAGGAATGGTTTCGACGATTCAGAGCTGGTGAAAACGACACCATGGATAATACCAGTACCAAAATGTCGGAATTCTTTATCTTCTAAATTTAATTTATATATTTTTATATACTTCGTTGATATTCAAAAATGCCAAATCACAATGTTGATGAAAACCAAAAGAATAACGATCAATGAAAGTAGATTGAATAATATGTACAGTTTCTTAGTTTAAAGTATTTTTATGTGTAGTTTGTTATAGTTAAATTAAGAAAAGGTTTAAAGCGATCTTGATTTATAAAAATTCTTCTACAATACATATGTATAATATACAATAACGCTGATATAATAATAATAATAATAATAATAATAATAATAATAATAATAATAATAATAATAATAATAATATTTTTTATATAGAAGAGGAGAAGAATTCTTTATGGATCATGGGGTCCGGTCTCCGGGTATGTGGAAATCATCTACACAAAGGCATACCCACTAAAAAACTACCTCCTTGGTGTATTCCTTCGACTGCTTCTCGCTGCTCTGAAAAGAGCTACAAGCTGGAGTCGGTCGGCGTGCACCGAGCAGACCTTCTTTCCCTGGCTCAACTCCCTACCCCAGAAACCACAGTTAGGCATTACTTTGGAGAGGGGATCAAGGATGTTCCTCTTTGTGCGTCACCAGATAACAGCCAAATAGAAGAATCTAGGGAATGTCCGCCTTCTTCCGCCTGAGGATATCCTCGACGAAATAAGCAGTCCTTCCTCATGTCTCCTGGCTGGAGAGCATCAGGGAGACGATGCCTTCCGGGGTAACTCTTCCAGCATCTTCCTCCAGTAACGCCCTCTGCTGCTCCCATTGCCCGCGCACAAAAATGTATGATGGGCATCGTTTTTTGAGGATCCACAGTATATACAACGGGGACCCGCAACTTTGCTTATCTTATGCAAGTACGCGCGGAAGTATCCGTGACCAATCAGCATCTGGGTGAAATAGTAATTTATCTCAGGGTGCTGCCAACCGATCCACGGGACCAACTGACTTATAAGTCTAGTGGTCCACCTTCCGCGCCTATCCTGCTCTCACCTCTTCTTAGCTTACTTCTTAGCTTCGGCCTGGCGAAGTGACCCCTTGGTCTAGGTAAACGAATTTCTGCTCCTGGGCGAGGAGGTCTATCGGGATGATCCCGACAACCACTAGGGAAGCTGCCTCATAGACCACGTAATACGAAAATCATTCCCGGCTCTCCTATCACACCAGTAGGCAACCTGGCTGGTGTGACAGAAAATGTTACAGGTAGCAGTATGAATCAAAGTGCGAATGTTTATAAATCGCCGGCAACTTGGGAAGCTGCTGAGTGTAAATTGCAGGAGCAATTTTACACAATAAGCAGAGTCCTAAGTAAAATGATGGAAAGGACTTCCAAACAAAAAAATGTAAGTCAAATAATAAAAAACGATCTGAGTGAGATCAATGAAGCAGTGGAAATCCGACAGTATGAAGTGAAGCGAATGAGACTGCTCCGACAAAAACAGAAAGATAAAGGACGGAGTGAATGTGAGGAGGCAACTCCTTAAACAACGGAAAAGAGACCGTCAGACCCTTACTCCGGAACAGGCGACCGCACAACAGCGGACGACCGAGACCGAAACATCCGAGACGGACAACAAACAACAAACCGACAAAAGAGCAGACAAAAGCGAGACTCCAAGGTCGCGGGTCTGATTGCCCTAACCTCAAAGGCAGGGGAGGAGCGATCATGATCAAGCGGGCTGAGGGACAGACGTACGTAGACGTGGTACGAACAATACGGCAGAAGGTGGACCCTGACAAGTGTAATACTCAAGTCAGAACAATAAGAAAGACAAAAGACGGCGCGGTACTTTTACAGCTCTCCAGACAGAACAACGAGACGGACTTCCGACAGGTTCTTTAAGACGCTGTCGAGAGACTGGACGCGTAAAAGATTTGATCTCCAGGATGGCACTGAAATTCCTGGACTTGGACTGTGCCACGACCGACGAGGACATCGCGAACGCGTTAAACCGGGAAACGGGACGGACTGCAGACCGTCGGCCACATGTTTTCGACGTTAACAGTCGAGGACAGAGAATGGCGGTCTGCGATTTTGACGTAAAAGAGGCTTCCGACCTCTTAAGGAAAGGGCGTATTAAAATCGGGTGGGTTATATAAAAATAAGAGCAAGTATACGCGTCTCGCGATGCTATAGATGCCTCGGGTTCGGTCATGTACAGAAAGACTGCAAAGGACTGGACAGACGAAGCTGCTGCTGGCGATGCCGTCTCGAGTGTCATTCCCACAGGAACTACAAGAGTCGTGGTGAGTATTTCCTGTGCACTGGGGATAATATCCGAGACAGGGGACACTTACCCGGCTCGTCTTCGTGTGCCGCGTTCAGGAGAGCACTAACAGAACAGAAGACAAAGACAGTCACACAATGACGATGACGATACTCCAATGCAATATGAACGGGAGAGGCGTGGCAGACGCACTGCTCCCGCAGATTGCGGCGGAACTGAACATCGACGTGCTGTTTATCAGCGAGCAATATAAAGACAGACGATTACCGACTTGGCTCGCAAGCTGCTCGGGCAAGTCCGCAGTTTGGTTACGTGGAAAGGATGCGTCGAATATCGTACGCTGCGGGACTGAGGAGGACTGTGTCTGGGTGACGGTCGCTGACATGACCTATGTCAGTGTTTACTTGAGCCCAAACAGCAGTGAATTCGAGTACGCGGCTAAACTTGAAAAAATCGAGGACGCGGTGCGGGAAATCCTTGTTAACGTGATCGTGGCGGGCGACTTTAACGCGCGGGCGATCGAGTGGGGAATGCCCTTGACCAACAGACGGGGAAGACTGCTGCTGGAGATGGCCGCAAGGCTGGACCTGGCAGTAGTTAACGAAGGAACGATACCGACGTACAGACGCCCGGGGTATGGTAACTCCATAGCAGACGTGACTCTGACCTCGGACAGAATTCGGACTAGGATAAGGGCGTTGCGGGTGATCTAGGACTATACGGCCAGTGATCACCAGTACATTGCCTTCAAACTGACAGACGCGACGAGACAGACGAGGAGACGGGGCACAAGATCTACGGGGTGGAACCCCAAACGCCTTGACATAGACGAACTCGAAAGGTATCTGCAAAATGAAGAACCTCCCTTACGAGAGGTGCTTCAAGAGTTGACAAAACGGGACAGGGTGGAGGCGTTAGCGGCGGCAACGACTGACTTTCTCCAGCGCCTATGCGATGCCACCATGCCCAGGAATCGAAAAGTACGAAACAGACGACAAACATACTGGTGGATAGCCGAGATCGCGGATCTCAGAAGCAATTGTTTGAAGCTGAAACGGAAAGCTCAACGAGCCCGAAGTCGAGGCGTAGTGAGACTATACTCTACGGAGTATAGTCGCGCTAGACAGCGACTGAGATACGCGATCAATGACAGTAAGAAACGGTGTTGGACAAAACTAATCGACGAGGTGGACTCGGATCCCTGGGGCAACGGTTATAAAATTGTAACATGCGCTCTTGGAGGTCGGGGTCCGCCGGAACTACGAGACGCGAAAGTGATGAAGCGGATAGTTGAGAGACTTTTCCCAACCCATCCCAACAGAACGGACGCGACAAATGAAATGAGAGATATACAGATCCCTCTCTTCACGCAGGAAGAGCTCCGCAGAGCTTCGAATGCGTTGAAGCCTAACAAGGCCCCGGGTCCCGATGGCATACCTAGTGAGGTGTTACGGGTGGTCACTTCGCGCTGCCCTGACATCTTTTTGGGTTTGTACAACGGGTGTCTGGTGGAGGAAGTTTTTAGCAGGCTCTGGAAGGAGGCTCAATTTGTTCCCAACAGTAAGAATAAAGGGGATCCTGATTTGCCTTGTTCGTACAGGCGTCTCTGTCTACTTAATACGGCAGGGAAGCTATTGGAACTCCTGCGACTGCTATCACGACTGCTACAGGCAATTCAAAACGAAGAAGATCCGAACAACAACATGGATTTAGGAAAAGACGGTCGACAATCGGGGCTATAGGTGACGTGACGAAGATATTTCACACCGAGAACAGGTGTCTTCAAAATTCAAAAACAAAACGTCTTCAACTCCACGAAATGGATATAGATACTGGCACCATTGGAGTCTAATTTCGAAATTTACTATTTCTACCTTGTGTATATCATACAGGACTATCTACGGGATCGAGGACTGACGTACGAGACAGTGGACGGAACGAAATGGAAACACATGACAGCGGGGGTCGCGCAGGATTCCATCTTGGGCCCCGACTTGTGGAACGTACAGTATGACGGCTTACTAAAACTGGACATGCCCTTGGACGTATGCCTCTTCGCCTATACTGGCGATGTGGCAGCCGTGATAGTCGCGCGCGACTATCACTTGATTCAGTTAAAACTAAATCAGTTCATGAGACGAGTGACTGAATGACTACGAACTGCAATGCATGCTGCAAAAGACCGAGTTATTGCTGCTGATTCATAGACGTATAGAAACAGTTTTCTCGGTGATGGTAGGAACAGAAAGATTGGATACTAGGAGTGAAGTTAAGTATTTTGGGGTCACCTTGGCTACGAAGCTAAGCTTCTGACCTCATTTACTAAACGTTATGAATATGGTAGCAGGACGTCATGAAAAGTGTACCATGGGTGGGCGCGTTAAGAATCCCGTGCGCGTATCGCATTGTGTCTGACAGCGCGGTTTTCATGATCAATGGGATCATTCCCATCGATCGGCTTGCGGCTGAACGAAAGCGTATTCTCAGCTCAAATGTTGGAAGGGAAAATGCTGCGACTGATGATTGGATAAAGACGATCGAGACCTGGCAGAGACGGCAGACGATGGACGAACAAGGAAATTGGACAAATTGACTAATATCCGAAATCGGTACGTGGAAGGAGAGGCAACACGGGGAGGTGAGCTTCTACCTTACCCAGTTTCTTTCCGGACATGGATACTTCTGTAAGTATCTCTGCAGGATGAAAAGAATTGCCTCTCCGGAATTCAAGTATTGCCATTGGGTTTGGGACGATGTGGAACACACCTTCTTCGTGTGCGACCATTGGACCAAGTTACGACCAGGGCTACAGACGAGGATAGGTGAGATCACGCCAGAAAACGTGACGAGACTTATAATGACGAACGCGGACAGCTGGCGATTGATCACAAAATACGTTACGCATATGCTGCGGAGCAAAAGAGCGGGTGGATATCTGGATGATTGAAAGACTGTGAAGAGTGAATGCAGTTTCGAGTATGCATGATATTCTAGGACAAAAGAATGACTGTGAATAGATCACGCGAGGACTGCAGCCCAGGCTAAAGTAATGTGATTAACAGTTCCGGGCTGGTGTCGCTGCAGCAACATGGATATATGTGTTTTGTGTCGAGTAGCACATATTCCAGTGATTGTTCTCCAGGATTAGTCTTGCTAAAAGGAAATTGGAAATATATAAATGGCATTCACAGACTCCTTTAAAAAATTAGAATAATAATAAGAAATTATTATAATAATAATTTTTGTTATAATATTTCATATATCTCATGCTATTTCGAATTATACGCTGCGTTAGACTGTCGAACGTCGTCTGTCAGCTAGCCTATACGGCAGACATTTTACTTCCGACAACACACGATATGTATGACCGTTTTTGTAACTAAATATCTCCTCAAAAGTATCATTGACACTTAACTTTCAAGATATCATTAGATTTATTTGGATATAATTAATACGTGTCTCATTTATGAAAAGGATCTTTTATATTTTAAGAAAGTTATTAATAAAATAAATCTCATTTCCGGTGGGTCTCTCATAAGAGTTAGTATGAAACGAGGTTAGATTTCTGATATTCAAACGGTTAATTTTCAAAACAGACTTTATTATTCTTTTGTAATTCTTTCAAACTATTTACGTATCGTATGATCTAATTATTCTATAAACAATAATACCATTATCTTGTATAAATATTTATTTTTTCGATTGTAGTAATTGAAACTCACATTCGAATTCAAATGTTCATTTACAAGCTAGAAACAAAATTCCAGCTTCAAACCTAGTTTCTACCACTTTCTTAAATTTATTGATAATGTTCACATGTGTCATTCTTAGTTTTGTCCAGTTTCAAGCCATGATAGTTTATTCTATTTTGAATACCTCGTAAGTACTTTCGAACCTATTGAAAATTGCTGGATTTCTAACAGGGTAATAGATTGAGTTGATTAATATAGTAATATATAATTTATTTTAATAGAATTCTATTAACATAAATTAATTTTGTTAATTCTCTATTTTTCTCTTGCATAAGAAATAATTTTTAATTGGAATAATACGTATAAAAATCAATCATACACACACACACACACGCACACACACAGACACACAATCAAACAGAAAGTTTAAACGTATATATCACAATTGCCTCCATTGTAATTAGAAATTTCTTTGCCCTGTTGAAATCTGACAATTTTCAATAGATTCGAAAGTAGTTAGGAGGTGTTAAAAATAGAATCAACTATCATGGCTTAAAACTAAACAAAACTGAGAAGGACACATCTAGCAGTCGTCCCGAGACATCCAATCGTCCTTACATGATAATCTGGGTGAATATCGTCTCGAAACACTTGGACATCTGTTTCAACCGCCCGAACTTAAAAGAACAATTTTCTCCATAGAAGCCGGGTATAATATACATATATATATATATGTATATGTATATATGTGCATATATATATATATATATATATATATATATATATATATATTGTGACGTTGTGGCCTTTGCCCTAGCCACCGACACAGAATATTTTATTCACGCGCAGCACCTACCTGCTGGCTTCTCCGGCTGCTGATGACCTATCCTGTCTCCACCAGAGGGTCCGCTGATGAAAGCGGGGCAACGCTAAAGAAACAAAAAAGGGGCGGCACTCAATAAATAAACGCCTCGATCACCGTAATCACTTCATTTATCATAATCAAGAACTTATAATACTTTCCAACGTTCTCTCTCTCTCACTCTTACACACACTCGTATCCGCGCGCTCACACTCTCAGGCTCGCGGTGCACACGCACTACGGCTACGCGGTACACACACACACATTCTATCTGTTTCACTCACTCGCACTCCTGGGTCTCGCTATTCGGTTCTCTTTCTTCCGCACTCCTGGGTCCCGCTATTCGGTTCTCTTTCTCCCGCACTCTGTCTCGCGGTATACGCATTCTGGCTCTCTCTCTTTCTCACACACATACACACACACGTCAGCTCGTGGCCTGCGCTAACTCGCTGTTTCCTTTTCTCCTCCGACGACACCCGCGTCCGCGTACTCGTTTCGCGCGCGTATATCTTCCGCTCGCGTACACGCCACCGTAGTACTGCGGTCCGTGGCCTGGGCTTATACTACGCGGTCACTTGCCGTCCGTACTCACCGTACGAGGCTGTCACCGTTGTCGATTGAAGGCGCCGGCGGGTGCTCACTCTTCTTCTTCTTCTCCTGCAGGCTAGGTGCAGTCGGCTTGGACGAACCGCGGAGTCCCTCCTCTCGTCCCGGCTGGTGGTGATCGGCTCGGGTGACCAGCTGTCGTCCCTCTCGCTCTCTTTCTCTCAGGTCGGCCGGGCGGATCGTCAGCTAGATCACCGGCTTTACGGTTGTTTCGCGCTTGGTTCTACACGACCACTTCGTACGCGTTTTCCAACTCGAATATTGTCTCTAGGCTCCCGAGAAAGCTCTCAATACTTCGATGCAACGTCAGAAAATCCCGGAAAAGCTCTCTCTATCTCGACGGCTCAACACGCAATAATCTCGGTTCTCTGCGCGTCCTCTCCCTTCCCCCTCTCTTCGCCGGGTCCTGCTCATTTCTTCCGCTCTTTCGCGCGGCGGCAGCATATATATTTCGCTCTTTCTACCTATAAGACGCGTGCGCGCGCATCGGGTCGGGCTCGTCTATACAACAATACAATACAATACAATACAATACAATAAACCCCTACTTCATTTGGTCCTTACCTGCTTTTTCTCTCAAGTAAGGCGATCTATTCGCTCTGTTCTCTCTTTACTCTTGGGCTATTTCGTCTTCTTCTCTCTTCTTTTTTTCTCTCCTGCCGGTTACCATCCGGTTGACCTCAGTCCAAATCGCCATCAGACAACTGCGGAGTGACGCTGGAAGATGTCGGGTGCTGCGCAGCAGTCTTCGCTGCTCTTCAGCCGACGGACCCGCCATGGGCGGGTAAACAGGTAAACGGTGGCGAGTCGACCTTCGGCTCGGTCGGCATCGGCGGAAGCTCCCCGAATATGGTCCTTCGTAGCCGCACTGATATAAACGGCTTCTTCGTTCGGGGCTGCTCTTCCAGGCGCGATGTCGCGCCGTTGGTCTGCCTCGCTACGAAGCTCCTAGGCGGATGACTCCGGAGGCTCTTCGGTTCGGATTGTAGCGTCGCCACCGACTGTTTGGGTCCCTCATCCTGGGATAGTCTTCGACGTCTGGGACGTCCCTCGCATCCCGGAGCAATGGCTGCCACGTGGGAATCGGCCGTGACATGCCCTCCTCTGCGGGCGGTGTACTCTTCGGACGTGCTCTCTCAGGCTCCGGTGGTGGGGCTGCAAACTCATCCGGTTTGCGTGTAGATCCTGCGCTGTGGATCCTGGGTCCTATTGAGTGAGTTCTGAGCCCTCTGCCCCATGCAGCCTGCTCCTCAAAGTAACTTCCTCCGGCCCGACGTCGATTGGGGATGCCACTACGCCCCCGTCTACCTCCCACTCGCGGAACTCGGGGGCCGGAGGGGCCAGTGTCGGCTGTTGTTTCTCGCCAATTTCCAACTCCTCCATCCCTCTCACGGGCGAAGGGGTCCACGGTGGGGTTGGCCAGTTACCATCAGGGTCATCCCCCACCCGTGCTCCTTGCGGGCGCGTGTTAACTTCCACCGGTCGTCGCACGGGTTCGAACTCCTCCGCAGGTATCTAATAAGTCACCTCCGGACTGGTTTCTGCGGGTGACCCCGGCAGTGGCCAGCTTAAGTCCTCGCCTGACGTTGCTTCCAGGGGTGGAGAGTATTTCTGTTCTGGTTGGTGACGGATCCCAAGCCCATCGCTCTTGTCCACGCCGCTCTGAACCGTCTGATGAATGGACCTAAAATCAGAAGGAATGACGATTAGATTAATAGCCCCACGGCATCTCGCTTGCCTGTACTTTTTCCTCTCATAGCTATCCCCGGTGTGCCCAATACTTCTTCAACTCTTTTACATGAGCTGTCGCTATCCTCCTCGCGTCTCCTGTGGTCACTACGTATAGGATCGGCGATTTCACTTCTGTGATCTCGAAAGGCCCTTCGTACTTCGGCGCCAGCTTTGCCGAGAATCCACATTATATATATATTGTCACAATATATATATATATATATATATATATATATATAATGTACGATATATATATATTGAATATACAATATATATATATATATATATATATATATATATATATATATATATTGTGTCTCTACCTCTTGTCGTAGGCTCTTCACCGGGCTAGGATGTCTCCCATAATTTAACAATGCAGGCATCATCTTCGTGCTTGCGTGACGTAGTTCGTGCAGGTGCTGATCCCAGCTCTTATGATTGCTTCCGACAAACGTGGCGATCATTGTCTTCAGTGTCCGGTTGCTCCTTTCAACCGGATTTGCCTGAGGATGATATGGCAGTGTGGTCACGTGCTTTACCCCGTATTCCTCTAGTACCTGTTTTAATACTTCGTTGTCGAACTCCTTCCCGTTGTCGGTCAGCAGATAATCTGAAGTGTCCAACCGGTAGAGAATAAGCTCTTCCAAGGTTCGTGAAACTACTTTGCAGTCCGCAGTGCGCAGAGGCTTCATCTCAATGCATCGGGTGCACAAGTCTTGAAACACCAAGATATAGCGATACTGTCCTTTACTGTTGGGGAACTCCATCCTACTGGACCACTCTGCAACACCTTATATCTATGACACTCCTCCCACATCAACCAGTTTCCGCAGTACTACTTCCAGATACTTGAGATGGTCCCCGAAGCTTTCGGTTACGACGATGATGTCGTCTAGTTACGCGAACACCCAAGGCTCATATTCGGGCTCGAACAATGCATCCACGAGTCGCTGACATATCATGGGCGCGTGCGTTAGCCCGAACAGCATCCTCTTAAACTGCCACAGCCCCGAGCCTGGTACGGCAAAGGCATTGTAGCGTTTACTACTTTCAGTCATTGGTATTTTAAAATACGCCTGTTTCAAGTCCATGGTCGAGAGATACCGGGCTTTCCGTAGCTTGTCCAGAATTGCGTCGATGCTCGGTATCGGATAGGCATCCTTCTTCGTCCGTTTATTTAGGCCTCTATAGTCTATACAGAACCGGTAACTTCCGTCTGACTTCTTGACTATCACGGGCGCGCTGCACCAGTCACTCGCGGACTTTTCTATAATAATATACTCAAATAAACCAGGACAACCTTTGGCAAATGAGATCTATTAGAAAATCGTAAACATGCAAGATGAAATCATAATTGACCACAGTAATTTTAACCATCAAATTATATCTGCAACGATTGAAAAAGCTGAAGATGTATGTACCGTGAAAAATTATAAACATCATAGTGCCAATGAAGGTTACTATAAATTAATAGATCCAAAAATAAGAAAGTATTAGAACAACCGCGGAAAAAATAGCCCTAACTCATGCCATTTTCGTCTAATCAAATCCAACATTTATGAACATAATTCAACATCAAAACTATCAAAAAAAGACCAAACCATTCTCACCAGACTAAGCATAGGGCGCTCAAATATCACACACCACCATCTATTAGAAAAGAAAAGCAGCATCCCATGTGAGATGTGTAATCCACCAAACAATAGAAAATACTTATTAACAGAGTGTCAAAAATTAGAATGTATTATGAAAAAACTCAATATGCAAAAGAGCATCAAAGAACTACTCGGAAACATAAAGTAATGTTATAGAATAATTCAATTTATAGACAAAATAAATCTGCGAATGAAAATATGATATTTTGTTTATAAATTAATGTCATATCTATAAAATAGAACATTATATATATTTTTTTATTTTTTATGTTATTTAACGTCGCTCTATTTATGCTTCCAAATATCGGTGCTAATCAGCGACAAAGGTCTACGATGTGTTTATAAACAAAGCACATATAAATTATTACAGCGGTACCTGTGTCAATCGGCCGAGACCGGGATTCGAACTCGGATCGACAAGTTACTAGTCCTTCGCTCTAGCGATCGAGCCATCGTAGGTCTCTTAAACATTATTGACATCATACTTTCATTGTAAACAACCACTATGTATATACTACAATAATGCAATAGATAGTCGCTAATACGCATATAGGGGATGCGACTATCAATAAAAAAAAATACAATAAAAAAAATTACTGATGAGACACCTTCAAAAATATTATTATTTATCTTATATCTGTTTTAATTATTCGTAATTAATGATAGATATTATTCTATAATATTTATTTATAAAATAAATAATTTAATAAATAATATAATTTTATTGTTTTTTGAAATTATTTTAAAATTTATGTGTAGTTGAGTTTTTATATCGAAATTTTTATTTATGGAGAGTGTAATTTTAATTTATAAGAGGTTTTATCAACATATAAGTTAAAAATATTTATATTAATGCAACATGATAATCATAACTTTAAAACGTTTTTTTGGTTCTCGTAGTGTCAAATACCTTTCAAATCAGTATTTGCCTTTAATGATTCCATTTGCATAATATTTTATATATTACTCTATTAAATCTACTTAAATATGTGCTTGCCTTTTTCCATACATACGGATAAGTCAGGATCTCCTTACTAGAATACTAAAAAATAACTCCATAGTCCGCGCTTTGTGTACAATCAAGTTGTTATGTATATATATATATATATATATATATATATATATATACATATATATATATATATATATATATATATATATATATCTATATATATTTATGAGTTACATTGCTGTATAATGTATGGCATAGTGGATAATGCGTTAGTTTATCAACTAGAGGGTAGTCCATTCGAGTTCAGATCAGGTCGCATGTTATTTTAGCGAAATAAAATTATTTTTTATAATGTACGTGAATAATTAATAATAACATATGTGAAAATATAGTGTGATATATGAATATACAAAAAGAAAAAAATAAAAATATGAAAATAATTGTTGTGAAGTGGAGCTAATCGTAAATATAAAATTGCAAACTACGCCGCTCTTTCTCTTTCTTAAATTATATAAGAAAAGAAGACAATTTATTTTGTGATGATAATAATTTTTTTTAGTGTAATTAACAGATATTGGTAGTGACGGTTCACAAATCGATGAGAATCTGATCCAGCTTCGATAGAGCGAATGAACTTATTGTAAGGTTATAGTGCACAAAAAGGGGGGATAGCTATCTGTTCGAGCAGTTTGAATCGTACGATTTAATAGCTGCGTCAACTTACGCTAAAGGAACACAATACAATGTAATATACAGAACGGTACAGTTCAGTAATTAACACTAATAGATTTCAGAAAACACCAACACTGTCTAAATTAAGCATAGTATTTAGATAGAATAATGAAACGTGTAGGTCGAATTATACCTTGCACTCCTTAACAATAATCTTAAGAAAACTAATATAATGGAGTAGATAAAATAATGTAAAAATCTTATAAACTGAAAAATAATATAAATTTTATTTGAAATTTTATTTTAAATATGTATATTAAGAAATAGAATGCAATTATTTTACATATTTTAATGTTCCATATACAGAATGGAATAGAATTTGGAGTTGAAATAAAATAAATGAATAGATTTTATATGGAATTCTTGAGATATTAATTAGTCTTACCTGCTAGAATTTAAGTAGATACTCCTATAATATCCTAAATAGTATGGGACATATACACAATAGAATCTATTACGGTTTCCTTACTAAATCCGAATTAAAAATATGGAAATCTAACTGCATACGTGAAGGATTCTATACTAAATTTCTACAAATGTAGTGAATAATTTAATTAATTATCTTGAAAACTGTCTTACGAGGTAAATAAACTAAATAACGTAAAAATGTATATATGTACTAATAAAAAAAGATAACTAAGGAGGTAATAAGGTAATAAATCATTGATAAGATGTACTTATTTCTATTAACAAATAATTTTTTTTAATATTTTTTTATTTACCATCGAGTAAATATTTCGCATAAATGAAATGCCACTATGGTGGTATTTTTAAACTTTCAGTGTGATAAATATTAATCAAATCTGCTATTTTATTTTCAATAAAAAAGAATTTTTTAGAATCATTATAAAATCCATATGATTTTATATAAAATAAATATTTTTATAATTTTTATCCAAGCTGTAAATAAGTTAAAGTATTTAGTACTCGGATTTTTAGAAACATAATGTCGTTAAACCTCGCTTTGATTATTAATATGTGGTTGTTTTATAAACGTACTATTCTTAACTTAATTTTTCGAGATTCTGACACTGTTTAAAAGAAAATCAAATCAGTACGTAAAGAATGAATGTGTTTAAATAGCAATTTAAAAAAAATTTCATTGTCCTAATACTCAGACATGGCTTTTGGATTTTTCTCTATACTTGGACACAGTTTTTACATCCTTAATATTTATCAACTACTCTGAAGTCCATAATACCCTAATCGGGATTTAAAATGAACTTTCATAATGAAAAAGTGAATAAATAGGTAATTAGTGAAAGTAAAAAAAATGGAAAGTAATAAATTCAAAAGGTATTTGCATTAAGACACAAATGGGCAAATGGGTCTGAGTAAAACTGCAAAGGTGAAAAAGTGGAATAGATATAACTGGACATTTAATTTAGAAGTACTTAAAGATTGAAATCGTTTAAAAAATAAAAGCTTTTATTGATTAGGAAATTATTATATACACTTGGTTTTCAGTAAGAAGTAGTTTTCTTAAGCTTCTTATGAACTTGAAAGGTCTTGACGATTTGTACGAGAAGTGAAAACGAGGCGAGTTATTTTATGGCTGTTATATTATGTCCGAGATAATGATAAAATACTGAAGTGTAAATGCTTCAAATTTCGATCTGTTTATGTAATCGATCATCTGTGTAAATAAGATTTCTCATTATTTATAATTTACAACATTCATATCCACAATAATTTTAATTTTTTGTTACTGCTCGACGAGTACATGATTCACTTTTTGTTCTGTCCGAGTACTAGGTGCTTTACCTTAGAAAGACCATTTTCTCAATAAAATATTTCCAATTTTTCAAAATATTAGAATGTTTTTAATCATATATTCAAATTTATGCAATTATAAAAAAAAATTAAAAACTTTTATATACCTAAGATTTTATTCAAGTTCATCTTCCTGAACGAAGACACGAATCAATCATTTCTAAATGACTGTTATAAAGATTGGCGAATAGCGAGAAAACTAACAATAATTTATCTACAAATATGTTTATTTAAAATCTGCTGAGTGATACGGATATGATAAAATTTCTAGTAAGATTGGGAACTTCTGGTATAAACTTTTCGGTATTATAGTTAAAAAACATTATGTTCTAAAAGCAAATTTTACGCAATTATGTCATTAGAACTATTATACATCGTAGAAATAGAAATTAAACTATTTGACAATGATTTTGTTAATTAACATACATCATTAAAGAATATCATTACGTAATAGCAGACATATATGTCAGTATTTTTTACGGATGATTTCCGACTAAGGTCTTATATATTTTCGGACCCCCTTTAATTATCTAATTTGAATGATATGGTGCTGCACCTAGCTATACAGGAAATACGCCACTCCACACCATATACACAAATACACATGCTTTGTTCCTAGCGATCTAAGCAGCCAATTTTTCTAATCCATCAGCTGCATCTGACTAAACTACACCGTTTAAAACTTTTAATTAGCGTTTAACCGGATGTGAGCTCGTCACTTCCTTCGTCCGACCAATTAACCTTTAAGCTGCGCGTATCGAAACCCCCAACATATATATATATATATATATTACATATATTATTATTCGGGGATAGAGTAGAGTGGCTAATCAAAAAAGCAAACCTGCGACGGGAGAATGCCGACGTCTCGAGAGTACCTCGTGCAGAAATTTAGTTTAGAATCCCTCACGGATCGAGTTAGTAATTCCTATTTATAATTGAGTTCTAGCAAGGAAACTTTAATCGATTTTATTCTGTGTATGTCCCATACTATTTAGGATATTAGTAGTCGTATCAATCTAAATCCTAGCATGTAAGACTAATTAATATCTCAAGAATTCGATATAAAATCTATTCAAAACATTTTTATTTCAACTCCAAATTTTATTCCATTCTGTCTTACAAATAACCGATATATGACGCAGAATTCGTACGCGGAAAATTAAAATATGAAGAATATATTTAATCGAAGCAAAAATTAATTTACATTAAGTACGTACACATTTCCTTGTTTTCAATAAATAATTTTATTCTATTTTTTGAGATATATATGTAAAATAAAAATTTTAATAATTTATATTAGTTTTCAATTTTTAAGATTTTTACATTATTTTATTTGTTACATTACACTAATTTCCTAAAATTATTTTGATATTTTCATTTGTCTATAAATATATGAAGTCATATATTTTCTTACGTATATTATTATTAATTACCCAGGTACATTACAACTAATAATCTTATTATGCTTAAAAAAACATCAGACCTGACTCGGACTTGAACCGACGACCTTCTGGTTTGCAAGCTAACGCATTATTGACATGCCACAGATTATATATATGGCACAATATTCCATAAATATTGTGGGTAATGTTTACAATTATTTTTGAGGATCGTAGCTGGGAAATCCTATAGAAATTCCTATCATTTCTTTACTTTTACTAATCTAAACATGATCATGTCTAGAAAACCCTAAGTTGTTACCGACGCGCGGAAAAATTATAGAAATCTAACTAGATTCATAAAGTAATTCATTGAATATAAAAATAAAATTTAACATAATAATTACAGGAAAATCTTACTTGAATTTAACGAGTTGTTGCGCATGTGAAGATATCAGCGGTATTACTTACTAGAATATAGCTTGTACCGAGGTGTGAAGAAAATATTTCTACACGGATTGTTTATTTAAAGATATGCTTATTCGAGCAGATGTATAAACTACATGAATACAAAGCTTATCGATGTCAAGATAATCTCGCGCTTTCTACGAACAAACAACCGTTTAAAGTTATTGCACTAGCCTATTTCCTCCCATTGTTGAACTGAACTGACCAAAATTATTGCTGATTGGCCGAGCAACATTGTTACGTATTAATATTAAACTATTTGTAATTGACCAACATGCATATTGACAACTCCACACAATTTTCCCTGATATTTAACAATTTGCTACTACAGTATTTTTAGTTATATTAAAGACACCTTATACACGGTTTTCTCAAAATAACTGATCAACGTATCACAATGGGATCGGGAAGGAAAAGTTATGTATAAATTGTTGAATTACTGTGTAAATATTAATTTGCAATATAATTGAGGCGACTATCCTTAATGTTGCAAATTTCCAGGTACATTGTAATTACCGCATAATTGCCTGGATTCCTTATTGATGCCTCGATACAAATATGGACCGGCGCGCCGCCGAGCCGCCTACCTTTGTATCGGTACTTAATGTTATTAATATAATGGGATGTAGTTATATAGATAAACTCATCCTCACTCCGATTTAAGGACAAGTGTATATATGTATGAATTTGGAATCTGTGTTCTGTTTGATTTTGGAGTTTTGTCAGCGAACGCGTGCAGTTGTCGAGTTGAACACTTCACTTGCAACTAGCTTTGTTATTGTAAAGTATTTGTATCTTTTCTAGTTTGGCTATTAATAAATACCTTAACTGAATATTTATTCTGATCTGCTTGGTATTTAATTGAAGTTTTCAACAGGTTATTGGCCCAGTCAATTTTCGTCGTGCAAGTATTGTATTAATTTTAAAATTAGATTGCCAACCGAGGTATTGTATACAAATTCAGAGTCGGTAATTTTTTGTAAAATTAGTGTCGTTTAACATAGTTTTGTGTGAGTGCTAGCAGCAGTTTAGTTATCATGGCTGATAAAGAAAACTTCGATCTGACCAAGCTCAATGAAACCAACTATGAGTTGTGGAAATTTGGTATCCAGTTCGTGCTCGAAGGCAAATATCTAACTGGATTTATCGACGGCACTATTCAAGAACCTGACAAAGAAACGAAACCTGCCGATTGGAAGCAATGGAAAATATTCTTATCGCAAGCGGCCGTGCTTTTGCTAAGTTCTGTGGAGAAAACAATTCATCGGCATTTAATCAATTACAGAACGCCTAAAGCAATGTGGGATAAGCTGAATGAATTGTACGGAACCTCCAGTGTTGATAACGTAGATAGCGTTTTTCAAGAATTTTACGATTTTCGAATCAGAGACGGCCAATCAGTTGCATTGCAGATCGAGCAGTTCGAAAGCATTTGCAGAAAACTTTAAGACGCAGGTGAAAAGCGTTCTGACAAAGATATGGTGTCCAGGCTGTTGAATGGACTTCCACCAAGATTTTCGACTTTTAGAATGGCGTGGGAGTGTACATCGAAAGCGGAAAAAACAAAGGATGCTCTTGTTTTACATCTAATTCGCGAAGACAAGCGGCTTTGCGAGACGGAAAATTCTACCGCTTCCTTAGCTCTTCAAATCGAAGCATTAAAATTGAAACAAGAAAGCAGCGACGTAGATTTAATGAAAATATCCAGAAGCATGTAAAAGCAGAAGATGAAAAACATCGTGAGATATTTAATTTCAGGATTGAACATATACAAGAAATTCAAGGCAACAATGGAAGTAATCATCAACAAGCTGTTGATGTTTTTACATCCGATCAACGAGCTGTTGATGAAGTGGGAGACAGTGAACATCAAAAATAAGAAAAGAGACAGCTGCGTAACAGAGAAAAGCTCAACTTAATAAACAGGTATGGAAATCCAGTTGTGCATATCGCACAAGCCGTGCCCCTGCCATATAAAGAAGCGATGTCGGGCCCGGATGCAGAAAAATAGAAAAAAGCTATTCACGACGACATGGACGCATTACAGGAAAATGCTACATGGAAACTTGTGCCATTGCCGAAAGGTGAGCGTACCATCGGATGCAAATGAGTGTTTACGATAAAAAAAAGTGCTCAACACAGTGATCGGTATAAAGCGCGACTTGTAGCGAAAGGTTTCTCCCAGCAAGAGGGAATAGATTATTTTGAAACCTTTGCGCCTGTCGTGCGATATGAATCGATAAGAGTGCTTCTAGCTATGGCAGCAGAGAAAGATTACGAAATATCGAAATTTGACGTAAAAACTGCATTTCTCTACGGTCACCTTCAAGAGGACATCTATCTTCAACAGCCAGAAGGACATATCATCCCAGAGAATGAAAATCTGGTGTGTAAACTGCAGAAAAGTATGTACGGATTAAAACAATCTCCGCGCTAATGGAACGAGAAGTTTGTTAGTTTTTTAAAAAGTTTCAACTTTCAAAATATTGAAAGTGATAAGTGCGTGTTTGTTGGTGCAGTGAAAAATTTTAAAGTTTATTTAGCGCTTTTAGTAGACGATGGGTTATTGATTTCCGAAAGTCAAAGTGCAATTAGTGAGGTACTGCGATACCTAAAAAGTAATTTCAATATAATTAGTGATGCGGCGAATGAGTTTGTTGGAATGCAAATTGAACGTGATCGTGGTAAAAGAATTATAAAAATTTGTCAACCGTCTTATATTGAAAAAATGTTAATTAGATTCGGAATGATTGATGCTAATCCTTTGAGCGTACCAGCAGAACCGGGTCTGCATCTACAAAAGCATAATATGAATATTGTTAGAAATGACGACATTAAAAAAATCCCGTACCGAGAGGCTCTCGGCTCGCTTTTATTCGCCGCAAGAGTATGTCGTCCAGATATCGAGTATGCCGTAAATTTTTGTACCCAATTTTTCGATTCTTTTGGCCAAGAGCATTGGCAAGTTGTTAAGAGAATTTTCCGATATTTACAAGGCACTCGTGATTATGGAATTGTCTTTGGCAATAGTGAAAGTTTCACGGGCGCAACGGGATACACTGACGCTGATTATGCCGGGTGTGTCGAAACGCGAAAATCTAGAAGTGGGTTCGTGTTTTTATTAAATGGCGGGCCAATTTGCTGGTCCAGTCAAAAACAAAGTATAGTGTCGTTATTAACCGCGGAAGCTGAATATATTACTTTAACACACGGTACAAAAGAAGCAATTTGGCTGCGTTAAATACTTAAAGATTTAAGGTATGCTTGCGATTATATTCCTATTTATGTAGACAACCAATCGGCGATTAAATTAGCGAACAATAGCGAATATCATAAAAGATCAAACCACATCGACGTACGTTTTCATTTCATTCATGATGTATTGAGTCGCAAAGAAATAGATGTCAGATATGTCGAATCAAAAGAACAGCTTGCTGATCTTTTTACAAAGCCGTTAGCAAAACAGCAATTTTGTTATCTGCGTGAAAAATTAAATATACGCAAGATTTCAACTTAAGTGCGAGTGTTGAATTACTGTGTAAATATTAATTTGAAATATAATTGAGGCGACTATCCTTAATGTTGCAAATTTCCAGGTACATTGTAATTACCGCATAATTGCCTGGATTCCTTATTGATGCCTCGATACAAATATGGACCGGCGCGCCGCCGCGCCGCCTACCTTTGTATCGGTACTTAATGTTATTAATATAATGGGATGTAGTTATATAGATAAACTCATCCTCACTCCGATTTAAGGACAAGTGTATATATGTATGAATTTGGAATCTGTGTTCTGTTTGACTTTGGAGTTTTGTCAGCGAACGCGTGCAGTTGTCGAGTTGAACACTTCACTTGCAACTAGCTTTGTTATTGTAAAGTATTTGTATCTTTTCTAGTTTGGCTATTAATAAATACCTTAACTGAATATTTATTCTGATCTGCTTGTTATTTAATTGAAGACTTCAACATAAATGTCAAATAAATTTTGGGCTATTGCCAATAGTTTTTGCGTTACACGCCAGTGTTCAACAGCCAATCAGGACACACAGATCTCGGCCAGCGCTTGTTAGCCTGGAAAGGAAGAAACTAGGTGAAATTCTTGACGAAGAAGAAAAAACCAAAATGGTGAGATCTGTCGATGACGACCTAATTAATACGCAGCTCAATACCGCCGTTACAAAAATCGACCTTTTTTGACAACACTTTTCAAGACTTTCTTTTAGAATGTCTCTCTATCAAATCTTTGTTGACAAACGGAGGGACATATCGTCAATTTTTATAACCGTCGTAGTGGTTTGCGTATTTATTATGCCGTTATCGACAGATCTCACCATTTTGTTTTTTTTTTGCTTTATCAATAGTTCTACCTAGATTCTCCTTTTCCAGGCCCATGAGCGCTGGCCGAGATCTCTGAATCCTGATTGGCTTATGGACACTGGCACGCAACGCAAAAACTATTGGAAATAGCCTAAAATTGATTCAACATTTACACATAACTTTTCCTTCTCGATCTCATTGTGAGACGTTGATCAGTTCTTTTGGGAAGACTGTATATATATAAAGATAAGCCCATTAAGCCGCTCGGCTAATGACGGGTGCTCGAATTACACGTGTAACGATTAGATAGAACAATCGTTGCGATCACCCGTGCTAGACACTCCAGTAAAATGGAGAGAAGGGGCATATCGACTAGCGACGATTGATGGAAAATGAGGGAGGAAGCGAAAACCTGACACGCGGAAAAGTTGTTGGATATGTATAACAGACATACGTAAAGGCGCGACGTGAAATCACGAGTAAAACAAGGAACAGATAAATTTATCTAATTTATTAAGTCAATAAATTAGTAAAAAGTATTAAAAATAAATATAATAAATAATTGCATATAATTATATTTTATACAGATATTCAGTGATTAAAATACAATTACTATATTTTTATTGAAACTATTATTCTTGAAAAGTTATGATTAAAATAACGTTTTTATCTCACCATTTTTAAAATTATCGCTATTACTCTGAAACCTAAGAAAAGTGCCATTTTATAACTTATCCAATAATTTCATTTTCATTTTATCATATGATAACGGTGGAAAATCTAATTTTAATCGGCTAACCGTAGGTAAAGAATGCCTATTCATATCAAATCTGAAGAATTGTTTTTTAAATCAGATGGCTTAAGAGGCCTTAACTATTTGACCGATCATATAGTCCAAAATAATCGAGGTATAATTCCGATTACTAAGGTTTTTTGTTCCAATTAATTGCTTTCAAAGCAGAGGTAAAATTATTAGAGCTACTTACATACTAATGCGTATAAAATTTGTCCAGTTTCATTGGGCAATATAATTACTTGTAAATGTGTTATTTCTTCAAATATGGCATCAAAAATAGTGATTCTCATACAAAATTTCTTTTAATAAATACAATTTATTTAGAAAATCTACTATAAAACTAGATCGAAATCATAGATATTAAATAGCGCTGATAAATAAAAAATTGATATTATGATTAAGGATTATTTTTAGATAAATTCCTTCACACGTTCATTATTATTTAAATTATAAAAATGTTTAATTTTCATCGAGTTCATAATTTTTAATCAACTTCATTTAGTCATTCGCATACAACATTTTACTTATAAGATGTCATAATTGGACTTACATACTAACCCAGGTAATTTTTGGCCACTTGTGTAAGCGACCAATCAATATATATATATATATATATATATATATATATATATATATATATATATATTGAATATGAAATACGTAGGCTGAACTTGTATGTAATAGAATACAACACATTAATTATCAATTTGAAACAAGTATAAGATAACGTTGAAATTGTATTTTTTATTTAATTTTCTCATGACAAAGTTTAGATATGAGTCTTTGTGCTTTGGTCGCTGGTAGACGTGTTTACTCACAGCTCCAAAGTACCGCGTATTTATTACAGACTTAGCTCTTTGAATAAATGTGTGATCGTAAAATATTTTCTGTTTCTGATATTTTGACTGTGCCATTCAGTAATAGTTACAGTTTTGCTGCAACTTTTGTAGTCACGCTTTCGAAATAAACAACAACAAGCTTAGTGATAAGTTAGATCATAACGCAAAGATTACAAGTTCTTCTCAAAAATCAAACGCCAAAATATGCAATTCGGTACCAAGTGAAAAATATGGTATTGTGATTGATTCGGTCGACGAGTTTACTAACGATGATTACATCGATGGCATAGAAAAATCAACTTTTTAGCTAAATTTTAACTAAATTAGATATAAATTATATTGTGTTTATTTGAACAGTAAAAATTTAGTGCAAATGTTAATAAATCAAAAAGTGAAAATTAATTTATACTTACCCGTGCAGAAATATACTCGGCATATCCCTAGTTCGGGCTAGATCCTAGTCAGTATTACTGATGATGTCCTCATATAGGTAATACTCGCCAGATACGAATTAGATTTCCCTACGATCATCTAATACACGTCTTGTATTCATTATTACTTTTTCGACTTTATTCAAGAAATTTCAATTTCGCAAGAAAAGTCTTGTCCCGTTCTCCCAGCCCCCGTTCCATAGTGCGTAGTTCTAATTCTCCCTCTAGAACTCTTTCACAATAAAACCTCTTTTAAATATATATTATACTATAGGTATACTATAGAAAATTAATATGCTACGCCAATTTTAGCGGAACATTTAGGCTGGAGAAACGAAATATTTATTTATTCAGACATATTTGTATTATAGAAGTAATGAGATTACTTTAACCTCTAAATTGGACGATGGGTTAAAATATTGACAAAATTGCGATACTTTCTAATACATTCACTAAGTAAATATTTGAAAATTTGACATTTATTTAGTAAGATTCATTAATAAATGTGGCGATCGTAGACCTCCGTTAAATGTGTTTAACATTAAACACTTCCGTTGAACGTATAAATTATTTTACTTCGATGAAAAGAACTCCGACCTTCCCCGTGCAGAAATATACTCGGTATATCCCTAGTTCGGGCTAGATCCTAGTCAGTATTACTGATGATTTCCTCATGTAGCTAATACTCGCCAGATCTGAGTTAGATTTCCCTACGATCATCGAATAATTTTCATATATTAATTATTACTTTCTCGAATTTATTCAGATTTCCTTATCTTTTATTGATGTTAGAAAGAAATACGTGTTTTCTATAGTCTAAATTTTACAAGTAGGAAACTTAAGGAAATTATCAGGCTTTCTATCTTGGATCTAGTCAGATTTCCTTAACTTCTCCCTATGTTGAAAAGAATGGCGTTTTTCTAGGCGGAATCTGCCAAGTAGGAGAATTAAGGAAATAGTTAGACTTTCTATTTTGATTCTAGTTAGATTTCCTCAACTTTTTCTAATATTAGAAAGAACGATGTCTTTTCTAATCAAGACCTTATGGGTACAAAAATTACACACACACACACATATTTGTATATAAACACCCGCAGCTCTTTCCAACATGGGGAAGAATTTAAAAAATTGATTTACTATATGTATGTTTTATCTTGTGTTTATAAAATTATTATATAATGAATTTTTTCATCGAAATAAAATAATTTATACGTTTAAAAGAGATGTTTAATATTAAAATTTATAATAATTGGTATAAAAAATATATTAATAATTATTAATTGTTAACTGTAAATCGTAATACGTAATACGTAGTAATACATATAGAATATAATTTATAAATTCTAATTAAATGGTATGTGTTACCTAAATACGTAAATATATTTTTTATTTTAAATAAATTAATATTGAAGAGTAAAAAAATTATTCACTTGATCGAGGAAATACAATTAGAATAATTGTTAAATCGTTTTAATTTCTAGATTTTCTGACTAGATTCTGTCTATTTTCTAACAGACCTACCAAAATCTAAGCTCGTTCCCTACATAAAATGCTATTAAAAGTGGGACAAATCGGAATTAGGATCAGACTAGATGTCCCTTCTGGATCCGAACATTTAATAAAGAAAACTAACCCGATACTAGTTAAATTCGAGAATGAAATTTTCACGGGTAATTTTATCTATCTAGCCTCTAATAAATGATAATAAAAGAGTCGTAATTTCAAACATTTGTCCAATAATTCGAAATAACGTCATTATTGAAGTAGTAGAAAAGCATAAGGTTACAATTATTTCGCCTATAACATACATACGGGCATTCTTATCTATACCAGGTAGATCGTATATTCTGCCTTTTCGTCAACAAATTTTAATGAATCCCAAATAAGAAAATTCCTTACTGGATTCCATGCAAATTTCGCACGAAAAAACAGTATACAGTACTTTAAAAAACAGTATTTTATTTCTACAGACTATACCACTTGCTTTCTCTGTAATAAACAAGAATACTTAGTTAAGAGTTGTCCCAACATCAAAACAAATATAAACACTCATAATCTCAGCCAAGTAAATAAAATATTGTTTTTTGATTTATTGAAAGTTGCGAGTCTAAGTGAAAATCTATCCAGTGAACTACTGCAAAAAGACACAAATATTAAAAGACCTTTATCAATTTCTACGAATGAAACTAATAACTAAAATAAAGTATTATTGAACGATGAAGGCTTTTCAAAACCAAAAACTAGAAAATCAAAAAAATAAAAACAGAAAATACACTAACTCTAGTAAATAGAAAACCTAGTATAGAACAAGCACTTGAACTCGCTGTAAAAGTTTCCGAAAATAAATCCTCTTTTTGAATCAATTATGCACAGTTTACAAACTTTATTATTAATTGTCGTAAAAATTTAAACGTATATGACGAAGTTCTAAAATTAACAAAAGACATTAATGAAATTATATTTATTATTACGTTTTATCTTCTTTTTATCAATTATATCCTCATATTGAAGATAAAGCAACAAAAATTAAACTCGTCAGAATAAAAAACAAAAGTGAATTTTCAGATATGGAGTATCAATCAGAACAGCTACTCAGGAAATAGAATCTGGTGCTCTTTAAACGAAAAAAACAAAAAAATCATAAACATGGCTAATTTAAATTCAAATTTGTACACGAAACACTTCAAAATAATGTTTTGGAACTGTAGAAGTATTGGCTCTATAAGAGATGAGATTTTGAAAATTGTAAATGAAATAGATATACTCCTTTGCGTTGAATATTGGCTCTGCCCAAATAAAAGTTTCCATATACCTGGTTTTAAAACATACAGGAAAGATCGTCTACGTTCCGAAGGTATGGTATCATCTGATTAATTAAATATAATCTTGCATTGGTTGAAATTAAGAATATTAACTGTTCTGATAACACAGTTGAACTAGCTAGTATAAAAATAAAAAACATAGAATAAAGCCTCAAAATCATAGCATTATCTCAAAATCGTAAATGCTTACTTACTAACTAAAACTTACTAAACTTACAAATTAAGAAGAAAGACGACACTGCTTTAAATAAATTCAGTTCACCTTTGGTCCATTTAGACCATTTAGATACAGACTGGATTTACATATGCCAAGTAAACAAATTTTTGAACGACTCCTTCGATTTCGTAGCATTTAATACCGCTTTAAATTACGGAAATATAAATTTCTCTCTCTTGACTAGGTGAAATTGACTATGAGACTCTTATAAAACTACACTTAAATTTAGATTAATTCGTTTGAATTTTTTTAACGAAATTTATAGATAAAATCTTTTTCCGGAAGAATGGATGAAATAATATGTGCATTTAATACCTAAATCGGACAATACTAAAAGACCAATTACGCTCACCTCATACCTTTGTAAACTTTTGACAGCATGCTCATAAATATATTTTTTCATGGTGTTTGGAAAACAAGTATAACTCGTTAACTCGCGTATAAAATGTGTATCGATCGAATTTTTCATGTTCAATCAATTTTTTTTTGCTATATTGGTACAACTTTTCTTGATGTCTGTGTGAAATTTGAGCGACATATCTTCATTAGTGTGTGTTTGTCAGCTGTTCGTTTACGACCCAGAAACTTTGTTTGGCGATATTGACTACGGACTCATGGTGCGTTCCCCGAAGAGGATTTTTGAGTTTCGGAAAGAGGAAAAAGTCACAGGGAGCCAAATTTGGCGAATACGGTCGCTGAGCGATGACTTTCATTTCATGTTTGGCCAAAAAATCAGACACAATCATGCTGGAGTGAGCCGGCGCATTATCGTGGTGAACAAACCATGAATTGTCTGCCCACCAATTCGGTCGTTTACGACGAATTGCTTCACGTAGATTCCTCAAAACGGCCAAGTAGTACCCCTTTTTGACTGTTTGACCTCCTGGAACGAATTCATGGTGAAGCACTCCATGGTAATCGAAAAAAAACGATGAGCTTCACCTTGATTTTCGGTGGATGGGCGACTTGCATGAGGCAAGTTTTCGACGATTTCACAACCTTCACTGAATGCTTTGTACCACTCAAATACTCGCGTTCGCGATAAAGTAGACTCCCCAAAACACTTCTGCAACATTTTCAACGATTCCGCAGCCACAATTCCACTGGAAACACAAAATTTCAAGCAAACTCGTTGATCAATTTTTTTCTCCATAGTCAATATCGCCAGATAAACCTTTTGCGTCGTAAACAATCAGCTGACAAACACATACTAATGGAGATATGGCGCTTAAATTTTACACAGACATCAAGAAAGCTTGTACCTATATAATAAAAAAAATTTTTACTCGCGGAGTTTCAATGCACCAGTCCGGGTGAGATTTGATCATATTATTATATTTATGGTACAAATACTAATAAATGTCACCTTTTTATAAAACATTCAAGTGTTTTTATTATTTCTACTATATTCTATAGATTCTATAGAACATTTATTATATACAATACTACACATGGTATTATATATATATATATATATATATATATATATATATTTATTTATTTATTTATTTATTTATTTATTTATTTATTTATTTATTTATTAACCTAACGGACGTTAAGCCTTATTAAATTATAAAAAAAAATAACAAAGTAACAAAGACATAAAGAATAAATCTAACATAAAACGTTTGGCTCACTAGAATGCAGAAATTAAGACAATGTGAGAAATTAAATTTAGTATATATAGCTAGACATAATAACTAATTCAAATAGTTATATATTTTTAATAAACTTTTAAAAGAATTAATGTGTTTGCACGATCTTAACTGAGACGGAAGTATCTTCCATATTCTACATAGTCGATATGAAGACGATTGAAAGATGTAATTCTTGGCAGAATATCGTTCCCGTATCTCCTTAGAATCTTTAAGAGAGTAATGGGTAATTCGGATTTGAAACAAAGAATTGATATGTTACAATTTACAAAACAATTAATACATTTAAAAGTAAATAGCCTTATAGTAAATGTGTATTGAATATATAACTTAATCAAATAAATATAAAACAGATTTATAAATCAGTGTACGTTTACTCAAGTTTAAATTAATAATATGTAATACAATAAAAGAAAACAAATCTAAAAATTGGAGCAACTCGCTAAAGGTTAATACAATGCTTACACGATTGCTTCGACAAATCAACTGACTAAGGCAAAAATGCGCGCTGCTTTTATGTTACTCAAACTACGCAGGTTTGTTATATCTGAAGGACTTGTTATAGAGCAGAACTTGTTATACCTGTTAGGTATTACAAGTTCGCACGTGCAATGTACAGGATCAAACACATAGGAAAAATCTCCATTTTTACCTCAATCCTAATGTGCTTCAGACATTAAATTACATTTTAAATTAAACTATAGTGGTTTATACAAATATCGCTATACATTCAACAATGTGAATACTCTGGATGAGTAGTAAATGAAAGGTTTCTCTTAATCAAGAGTATGATTCTGTCCTGATTCTGAAATTTCATGGGAATAGGTGTTTTGTATGAAATATAACGTAAGATTTTATGGCGTATAGCATTTAATCTGATTACATAACATTTCTCATAAGGGGACTGAATAATTGATCCACAAGAGAGGATAGGAACTATCAATGAATACAATAACATTAATACAAAGGTATAGGAGATTTAAAGCTATAAATATTTCTCTGTTCATATGCAATACGTCTATTAACTTTAGAGCATATCATGTCAATCTAGTTGTTGAAACTATAAGATGAAGTGGAGATCACACCATGATCCTTAATCGGACAATAATGAGAAAGAGAACTATCTTCTAATAGGTAACTATATATAATGGGAACAGATCAGATCCTCAATAATATAAGACAATCTTGCAATTAAAGCTGTTCAAAGACCATTAGTCTTTGTCTAGCATATAAGAGCATTCATATTCCTTTGCAATTTAGAGCAGTCAGGTGGACATAAAATTACAATAAATAATTTGACGTCGTTAGCATAACTCAATACTGAGTATGAGACAGACAATAGGGTACATCATTAATAAATTAATTAAAAAGAAAAAAAGAAGTGGTCCTAAATGAGAACCTTGGAGCATACCAGTCTACATGCATATATATATATATATATATATATATATATATATATATATATAACTATATAGATTTTACTTCTCGGCCTGTGGTAACAATGCGAGTCTAGAACTCCGCCACCGTAATAGTAGATCCCTACTCTCTCGATTGAGACCTTGACGAACTTTATATCATCATCATGAACAGAGAAATTTAGAGCAACGGTGTGCGATCAAATTTTGTGCGAAACTTGGCGAAACCGCGATAGAAACTTATAAAAAAGTGCTTGAAGTGTACGGTAGTGATGTCCTGAGTCGTAGTCAGGAGCTTCGGTAGCATGCCTATTTTAAGAAAAGCCGTGAGAGTGTCAAAGACGAGGCGCGGAGAATGAGCAAGTTCAAAGTGAAAACCATGTTCATTTGCTTCTTCGACAGCAAAGGAGTGATTCAGAAAGAGTTTGTACCATTTGGATAATCCTTAGATCAAGTATTCTACCACTATTTGCTCGAAAAATTACGACAAAGGGGGCTCAGAGTCCATCCAGAGATAGCAAAGACTTGGGTTCTGCATCACGACAATGCTCCGGTCACAGTCCGTTCAGTGTCTCTCAGTTTTTGGCATTTAAAGGCATCGCAACATTACCATAATTGCAGTATTTACCGGACATGTCACCCTGCGACTTTTTCCTAGTCCCCCATTGGAAAAAATTTGTCAAAGGTCGAGATTTTGACTCCGTTGAAGACATCCAAGAATCTGCGACAGGGGTACTCGCGAGATCCCACAAGAAGTATTCCAGAATTGTTACGAAAACTGGAAAAGTTGCTGGAATACGTGTATAAATGCGAGAGGGGACTACGTTGAAGTGGATCGCAGCGATGTACCTTAATTTTTAAATATACTTGATTTTTTAATCTTATCGCATTACTTAACTATCTGGCCTCGTATATATTACATTGTTTCTTTATCATATACCTATGTTGATATTTTTATCTAGACTATGATGTCAAAAAAAGATCTTTTTGAAAGGGAAACAGGTATATGCATAAAATAGAAACGTACCGATTACTGGGTAAAGTCTGCATATTGAATAATATAACACATTTTTACACGTGCATAATATGTATATGTTTTATTATACGTACACTACAATAATAATAACGTAAAGAAGAAACACGATCGAAGCAAATTATTTAAGTTCAGGCGCTAATGAATCGTGATGAATAGTCGCCGCCCTCCCTCTCGCCCTTCGATTCCGCATGATCACTAATTCGATTTTCGCCGGCACATACTATCTCCTCGATGAATCGCGCTGTAGAAAAGAAAGCGAGTGCCCAATGCTCTGCGGTGAGAAAAGTCGATTGCTCTCCGTGAGCAGTTCAACCCGCGACGATCGGAGTTGCGTGCGTGCGCTCGTACGAAGAGCGATTTGTTTGCCAAAGAGTCCGCGAGCATTCCGCCGCCCGCCGCTGCTGCCGTCGTCCTTGTCGTCGTCGCGGCGGTAGCCGCGCAAAAAGAGCGCACCACGCTCTCGTTACGCTCGATATATCGGCTTCGCCGTACATATACACGAGCGCAGGGACGAGCTCTTCCTGGAGGAGGAGGAAAGTCGCCGCCGGCTAAAGGAGCAGCCGCCGAAAGACACGGGCAATGGAGAGGAAGAGGAGGATGTAGAGAGAGAGAGAGAGAGAGAGAGAGAGAGAGAGAGAGAGAGAGAACAAGTGAGAAAGGCAAAGAGAAAGGAAGAGAAATGTGCCAAAGCGGGGTGGCGCCGCGAAGGCGCCGGGCGACTGCCCTCGCTCAAGACTTTTTGCCTCCACGCGCTCCTTTGCTCGCTCTATCTTTTGCTTATTTTGCCCCTCGTTTGTTTTCTGTGTCTTTCGGCGCTACGCGCTCGCATCTGTGTTTGTTCCGGGCGTCAGTAGTGAGCCGCCCACTCCGAGGGTACTTGACTCTCTCTCTCTCTCTCTCTCTCTCTTTCTGTCTCTCTCCCTCCCACCCTCCCTCCCAATTCTCTATAGACCTCTATCCTTCTGAGACCTGTTAATCCTCGCTCCTCTTCTTTTCCTCGCTAATCTTGAGCGGCTCTGTCTTTTTTGCTCTCACCAGCTCTCACGCTTCAACTTTTATATGGAGTTCGATGTTCGATAAGTACAAGTTCTCATCGTTTTCCCGGTGGCTAATCTTCTTATTTTCGTTAGATCACAGGGAATAATTAAAAGGAGACCAGGCTACTTTAGAATAAATGCTGCAATATAGTGATCGACTGTTAGTTTAATCTATTAGTTATGTATACCTCCATTCGTAGTATTGTAAAAAATTAAAAACATTATTTTACAATAGAGGCAAGATGACAAATTATTGAAGATATGAGTATGTGTGTGGTCCTGCATATGCTATATTTATATTTTCAATAAATTTATACCGAGCATTACAAATAAATGTAATTATTTTCACCGTTGATAAGAATTCAATTATTTTTTGAAAATTTTATATCATGGTGTTAGATACATAAAAATAAGTATTTCTGTGAATCTATATCTAATGAATGATATTTGTATATCTGAAAAAAATAAAGCACACGATGCTACAAAACTGATAAAATATTTATTATATCTATTCTATCATTATGGAATTCTTGTTCGTACCCACTAGTGAGTTTTGGTTTAATTTATTTATTATAAAAAAATTATTAGTATACTTTCAATTTGAACAAAATATAAATTCTATAATAAAATGTAGGTTGATTTAAAAGTTGTCTCGAATATGTGCAGGTGTACACAAGAGTTCACACGAACGCAAATTACTTTAGAAGGGGGAGAAAAAGAAAGCCAAAGGCTATAAGCTATAATTTTTTGCCGTCAACCGTGTGCTCGTTCAATATAGTTTGCAAACTGCTTATGAAATCTTGCGTAGAAATCAATAAAACGAACGCTCTCTTGCATTATTGATACGAATGTCGCTCAAAGAACTCGATCCACTTGGTCTATCTGAATACGTACTATGTGTTGCACTCAACATGTTTACGTATAGTCGGTATACTACTGTTATATTTGGCTGGTGGCTTAAGATACGAATGCATACCAATAAATAATTAGTTAAGGAATTATTTATTCTGCTATTATTAAGTTTTAAATAGTTTTAATCTCCAAATAGAGTCGAGATCTTTTGCGAGTTTAGTATACGTTAAGGGGATATTGCAGTAAAATCTCACCGTCATAATGCGTACATGATGAAAATTAAATTGAGGACGACTTTTTCAGAGTATAAGAATGAGAACCAGTCAGAACGCTGAAATGGTAAAACGGTTACTGGGCGAGCTCGCTGTCATAGTGAAGAATCATTCTGTGCTCAATATAGTTATACGTACACCACGTGTACATACCACGATAGAAGAGTTCATCTGCCCTTGTTTCTGTGTGTCTTTTCGTGACTGAGGTGAGCATCTTCATACCAATGTAAGAAATAAATTATATATACCCATATAAGTTATTTATCATTGCAATTATTTGCTTTAGAGTACTGTTATAAATGCTACATGCCTTTACAGTGTATGGGTTTCAATTTATATTCCCGTATAGAAATTCATTCTCAAATCTAACTAGTATCGGGTTAGTTTTCCTTATTACATGTTCGGATTCAGAAGGGTAATCTAGTCTGATCCTAGTTCCGGTTTGTCCCACTTTTAATAGCATTTTAATATTTATTTATTTAAGATAAAAAATATACTTACGTATTTAGATAATGAATATCATTTAATTAGAATTTATAAATTCTTTTCTATATGCATTATTACGTATTATGATTTACAATTAACAATTAATAATTATTAATATATATTTTATACACTGATTATTGTAAATTTTAATGTTAAGTACCTCTATTGAACGTATAAATTATTTTATTTCGATGAAAAAAATTCCGGCCTCCGCTGAGTATCGAACCCACGTCTCTACGATTCGAAAGCTAACGCATTATTCACTATGCTAAAACGCAATATGCGATTATTATACTGTACTTTGCATATGATCGTACACCACTTAAGATCATATAATAATTTTATAAACACAAGATAAAACATATATAGTTGTTGGGGGAAAGGGGAGGGGGTGTCAGGATTCACAAATAACACTCTGTTTGAAGTTAAAGTAATATATAATAAGTATATTCTAGATACAAATTTACACGTAGGTGGTTTACAAAATAAACGAATACAAGATATTACTCGTTACACACGACAAAATACTGCGCACTCGCGCCTCGATAATTAATTGATCGTTGTCATAACTATTCTGCCTGCAACTGTGCTTACTCTTAACTTAATACCTTGGGTACGCGCACTTGTGCAAACCTGCTTAATGACCTTTTTGCCCCTAGATATTTCGGACACTCTGTCTATCTCAGATGGAACATCTCTACACACTCGCGTACCGTTATGTATCGTTATTTCATTAATATATACCATACTAATATCTAAAATAGTAAATCAGTTTTTTTAATATTTTCCCATGTTAGAAAGGTATGCGGATATATATATATATATATATATATATATATATATATATATGTATGTATGTATGTATGTATGTATGTATGTATCTATGTATATATATATATATATATATATATATATATATATATATATATATATAATATGTCTAATTTACCCGTGCAGAAATATACTCGGTATATCCCTAGTTCGGGCTAGATCTTAGTCAGTATTACTGATGATTTCCTCATGTAGGTAAATCTCGCCAGATCCGAGTTAGATTTCCCTACGATCATCTAATAATCGTCTTACATTAATTATTAATTTCTCTACTTTATTCAGATTTCCTTATCTTTTATTAATATTAGAAAGAAATATGTGTTTTCACTAGTCAAAATTTTACAAGTAGAAAACTTAAGGAAATTCTCAGACTTTCTATCTTGAATCTAGTCAGATTTCCTTGTCTTCTCCCTATTTTGGAAAGAATGGCGTTTTTCTAGGCGGAATCTGCCAAGTAAGAGAATTCAGGAAATGGTTAGAATTTCTATTTTGATTCTAGTTAGATTTCCTCAACTTTTTCTAATATTGGAAAGAACGACGTCTTTTCTAAGCAAGACCTTATGTGTACGAAAATTAGATATTATATATATATATATATATATATATATATATATATATATATATATATATATAGTATATAAACACCCGCAGATCTTTCCAACATGGGAAAGAATTTAAAAAATTGATTTCCTATGTATGTTTTATCTTGTGTTTATAAAATTATTATATGGTCTTAAGTGCTGTACGGTCATATGCAAAATATAGTATAGTAATCCCATATTGCGTTTTAGCATAGTGCATAATGCGTTAGCTTGCGAATCGTAGGGTCGTAGGTCCGATACTCAGCGGAGGTCGGAATTTTTTTCATCGAATAAAATATTATATGTTCAACAGAGGTGTTTAACATTAAAATTTACAGTAATTTAGTGTATAAAAAATATATTAATAATTATTAATTGTTATTGTAAATCGTAATACGTAATAGTCATATAGAAAATAATTTATGAATGCTAATTAAATGGTATGCGTCACCTAAATACGTAAATATATTTTTTTATTTTAAATAAATAAATATTAAAGAGTCAAAAAATTATTCACTTAATCGAGGAAACAAAATTAGAATAATTTATTATAGGCTTAATTTCTAGATTTTCTGACTAGATTTTGTCTAGTTTCTAGTTTGGTATACCTACCAAAATCTAGGCTCGTTCCCTATTAAAAATGCTATTAAAAGTGGGACAAATCGGAACTAGGACCAGACTAGATTTCCCTTCTGGGTCCGAACATTTGATAAGGAAAACTCACCTGATACTAGTCAGATTCGAGAATAAATTTCTACACGGGTACGTACTCGTAGGCTTCGTACTAGAAAAGACATCGTTCTTTCCAATATTTGAAAAAGTTGAGGAAATCTAACTAGAATCGAAATAGAAAGCTTAAACATTTTCTCAATTCTTCTACTTGGCAGATTCCGCCTAGAAAAACGCCATTCTTTCCAAAATAGGGAGAAGATAAGAAGATCTGACTAGATCCAAGATAGAAAGCCTGATAATTTCCTTAAGTTTTCTACTTGTAAAATTTTGACTAGTGAAAACACGTATTTCTTTCTAACATCAATAAAAGATAAGGAAATCTGAATAAAAGCGAGAAAGTAATAATTAATATAAGACGATTATTCGATGATCGGAGGGAAATCTAACTCGGGTCTGGCGAGTATTAGCTACATGAGGAAATCAGAAGTAATACTGACTGGGATCTAGCCCGAACTAGGGATATGCCGAGTATATTTGAGCACGGGCTTTTCATACTTTATTTTAATACTACTTTTTTACTTTCTTTTCATACTATTATTTAATTGTTTAATCCTTAATAAATAGGACAGTTGTCGGAATAATTTTGAAAAAGAAGCAAAATGTATTGAAGCCAAAGTTCTACTGGAACTAAAAAGAAGAAACAAAATAAATGCATTTACTAGAGTAGAAATACAAAGGATCGCAATAGTATATTGTACTGATAAAAAAAACCATGACCATGTAATATATTTCACTTATATACATCGTGTGTGTATCGATCTAATGCAAAACCCAAATGAAATATTTAATCGATGGATATGCGTTATTTACATAATTGTAGTTTGAACAATTGGGTTTTAAAATCTGAATTAAGCAACAAATGAATAAATATTATTCCAGGAGTAAAAGATTTTATTCAATTATAATTAAGGCTTGATGAGAAATATCAGTTTGAAAATTGTTTTTTTACAGCTACAATGTCAACGTCGCCGAAATGAGCATTCACGGGGCAATTAATAATTGAACCAGGGTCGTGGCTGTGTCTTTCACCCTCCTCTCCATTTCCTTTATAGACATAACGAACCCTCACTCTACCGTCTACCAGACGCATACCCATGCCGATGTACTCGCTGACTGACGCGCGTAGAGACTCTCGCCTAGTCTTGCCTGCTCTCGCCATCGGTTTCAAAAGCCATGCTCGCTCACTATATATACAGTTTCGAAAATGAGGGCAGAAAAAGCGCGTGCATGCTATATATACATAATACATATATAATGCACGGCATACCCTTCCGTGCTTGAGAAGGGCGAAAGAAAAGAGGGAAGAGGCGGCGCGGCGCAACGATGAAGAACGAAAGGCTGGACGAGCAGCATTATACGACCTCTTTCTCTGTCGTGCGCTCTTTCTTCCTCTGCGCCTCCTCTCCGCCCCACCGTTCTTAAGCATGAGCGGCAACACTGAAGGCCCCCTGTGCCTCTTGCCGCTCGCGGTCGAGCCTTTAATATGCCCCGCTCGCTCTCGCTGTACGCGCGGAACAGCCTAATTATTGCCTCATCGACGTGCCTCCGGAACGTCAGGGTAGGCTCGGATTACCCCGTTCTCATTCTTGCCGCCAGGTCGCGATGCGCGAGCGCACAGTCCTTTTCTACTGTGTGACGCTCCGCTCCTCGATTTCAATGCGCACCGGCTAGATTCTACGTATGTATACATACGTAATATAAAAGGAGAACGTCTAGTGGCGGCTCCCCTTTGCTCTTGTATATATATATATATATATATATATATATATATATATATATATATATATATATATATACATACATATATATATATATATATATATATATGTATGTATGTATATATACATACATACATACATACATACATACATGCATCCATGCATCCATGCATACATGCATACATACATACATACATACATACATACATACATACACATATATTCTGCCGGACGCGGGCGTTTCCGAGTGTCAAGTCGGACGCGAGACTACGAAAGGTATACCGCACGAGGTTTTTGAGAGCGCAGAGCTCTCGTTTGAATGTATAGGGGCAATAATGCCGCGCGCCCGGTGCTTCCACGTAAGTACATCGGGTGGTGCGGGTGGATACCCTTTACATATATTGTATAATACATCGGATCGCGGTGTCGCTTATTAGCTATAGCCGCTTAGTATAAATCGTCGATCGCCAGCCGATGTCGCGATGGATGCGGAGCCGCCTCTCGCGCGAGACGTTTGCCGATGAAGCGGGGCCCGTCGCCATCGTCGAGTGCTTAATTGGGATACTGTTCTTATTTTCTTTTGTGCATCTGCACAATCGGTCGAATTATACCTGATCTTTATATAACTTAATTTGTAGAACAATAACATTATATATATATACGCGCGCGCTTTTTTATCGAATCGCACTATATCATACTGGCAAAATATATATTGTTTTTTATTCATTTTTTCCTTAAACTCAAATATCAATGAATATCAATTTACGTATAAAATTACTTGAAAATTTTCTAAAACGTTAAACAATTTATTATCGTGTTTTATGCTCACGTGACAGTTATAACATTATTTATGTTGTATACATAATAATTTGCCAAGTCTAATGAAATAAATTATTTCCATAATTTAAAATTAATCGCGCAATGGAGATAAAAGATGAAAGGAACCGGAGAGCGAATGTAATAGAAAAGGAACGAGAATCACACAGAGCGGCAACTGTAGTGCTCGCAGCACTTGAAAGAACCAAAGCTATCGCGTTGCGTTCTCCGCCCTTTCGGCCCCCTTCCTCCGCAGCCCACTCCCATTCCCATTCTCTTGCTTCTGCTCTCCGCGACAACTGACGGGCGAAACAACGGGCCCGCACAATATAAAGATTTGCTTCCCTTTCCGCGGCCTAAACGCAAGATCGCCGCCTACTACACTCCCACCCCGCCCCATTTTTCGCCGCGGCGCGATTTATATCTGGCTCGATCGGATCTCGAGGGCGCGCGCAGACGGAGCGTGTACGCGCATCGTGTACACGTTAATGTATATAAAACGCATCAGAACTGGAGAACTAGAGAGGAGACCGAGCGAGGAGACGAATCTCCCTGCCTTCCTTTCTCCTCTTTATACATTCTCCTCGTCGGGCCATTAATTAACCCATCTGTTTCGTACAGCAACCGATCTTTACGCACGACAATGAGGGCTCGCCGAAACGGCAAATTCTCGAAGGATCCTTCGATTTATGTGGAGCACCACCACCGCTGCTCCGCCGCAGACTTCTTTTCTTCCCTCAGCCCTCTCGATGTTTCCTTTTTTTTCTTTTTTCTTTTACCGCGCCGTCCTCTATTCGTCTTCGTCGCTCGCGCCTCTGTGCCTCTGTTATATGCGCCCGCGGGAGTCTTCGACGCAGTGGCGCACGGCATTTGCGAAATAGGCGCGTGCGTGTAAATCGAAAACGATGACGAGGTCTGGGCACCGAGTATAATCGCCCACACATACAAGTGAATTGTAAAGCTGTGTTTTTGCATATTTTTCTCCCCTCCCGCTTCCCTTCCATTTCACTCCATCGCTACTCCTTCAACCCTTCTCCCCCTGTATACATATATGTGTGTGTGTGTGTGTATGTAACTTCTCCTTCGAGTCCGCGCCGCTCCTCGCTGTTGCACTCCTCGAGTTCGTTTTCCGCTCCTTTGTGCACTGCGCGAGCTTAATAGCGGTAATGCATTATTGATTTTACACAAAGTTCAAGTGCGTTTATGGACTTTTAAAGAAGTGCATGTGCGCTTGTCGGATAGCTCTCTCCCCCTCTTCGCTACTCTTCCTCTTCTTTCACCTTCTTCTCCTCCCTCTCTTGTTACCCAGGTGGACTCGAAGCTTTTCTATAATTTCCTTTTTTACTTAGCTTTCTGTTTTCTCTAATTTCAAGTAGCCGAGCGCTTTTTATGTATCGATGGTTGAGCACCACACTAAAGGCTACGCTAGGAGCAGATGTTTTGCAGCCAATAGGTAAGGGTAATTTTGAGGGAATTATCTTCCAAGCAATTCTAAAGGCATGGGAAAATTTTAATTGCGACCAGTTTGCTTTTTTGCTTTCATTTCTCTCTCTCTCTCTCTCTCTCTCTCTCTCTCTCTCTCTCTCGCATTTCTTTTCTTTCTGGAGAAACATAAATTTTTCATAAAAATTATTTTATATAATGCAAAAAGCAATTATAAGCGGATAAACAGTTTTCGGCATTATGAAAATTATTATTACAGAAACAACTTTATCTCTTTTTAATTCTGTCCAGATGTGCAATTTTAGTATAGAATTCAAGCAAATTTATTATGAAAATGTAAAACCATTATTAATGACCAATTTATACTTAATCGACAAAGCTTAAGAAAATTAAATAAAAAACACATTTATTCATTTTTCAAGCTCTTAAATGTATATTAAAATCAAATCCAGAATATATAGTCGTCCTGAATTATACTCAAATTTTCAATCAGCTCTTGTAGAGATCAATTGTATTAAAATCCTTTCTTGAATATAATTTTGAAAACTTACAACTCAAAAGATGTATATCACCAAAAGTTTTAATCTATGAAAGGAACGATTTCGCACGGCATTTCCCGTGTACAAATTTATTCTCGAATCTAACTAGTATCCGTTGAGTTTTCCTTATCAAATGTTCGAACCCAGAAGGGAAACCTAGTCTAATCCTAGTTCCGATTTGTCCCACTTTTAATAGCATTTTTAATAGGGAACAGGCTTAGATTTTGGTAGGTATACCAAGCTAGGAACTAGACAAAATCTAGTCAGAAAATCTAGAAATTCAGCCAATAATAAATTATTCTAATTTTGTTTCCTCGATTAAGTGAATAATTTTTTAACTCTTTAATATTTATTTATTTAAAATAAAAATATATATTTACGTATTTAGGTGACGCATACCATTTAATTAGCATTCATAAATTATTTTCTATATGACTATTACGTATTACGATTTACAATAACAATTAATAATTATTAATATATTTTTTATACACTAATTATTGTAAATTTTAATGTTAAACACCTCTGCTGAACATATAATATTTTATTCGATGAAAAAAATTCCGACCTCCGCTGAGTATCGAACCCACGACCCTACGATTCGCAAGCTAACGCATTATTCACTATGCTAAAACGCAATATGGGATTACTATACTAGAGTTCACATATGACCGTCAAGCACTTAAAATAATATAATAATTTTATAAACACAAGATAAAACATACATAGGAAATCAATTTTTTAAATTCTTTCCCATGTTGGAAAGATCTGCGGGTATTTATATATAAATAAATAAATAAATAAATAAATCTATATATATATATATATATATATATATATATATATAACATCTAATTTTCGTACACATAAGGTCTTGCTTAGAAAAGACGTCGTTCTTTCTAATATTAGAAAAAGTTGAGGAAATCTAACTAGAATCAAAATAGAAAGTCTAACCATTTCCTGAATTCTCCTATTTGGCAGATGCCGCCTAGAAAAACGCCATTCTTTCCAAAATAGGGAGAAGTGAAGGAAATCTGACTAGATCCAAGATAGAAAGCCTGATAATTTCCTTAAGTTTTCTACTTGTAAAATTTTGACTAGTGAAAACACGTATTTCTTTCTAACATCAATAAAAGATAAGGAAATCTGAATAAATTCGAGAAAGTAATAATTAATATAAGACGATTATTAGATGATCGAAGGGAAATCTAACTCGGATCTGGCGAGTATTACCTACATGAGGAAATCATCAGTAATACTAACTAGGATCTAGCCCGAACTAGGGATATACCGAGTATATTTCTGCACGGGAACTGGAGATGAGACTTGGCTCCCCGCCTACGATCCAAAAACAACCGATCAATTGAGCGAAAATCGTACGAAAATAGAGCGGAGATCGAAAAAAGCACGCCAAAGTCACTCAAAAATCAAGGTTATGCTCACTGTTTTCTTCGATTATCGTGGTGTGGTGCATTATGAATTCCTTTCATTTATATCATTTATTTATGGAAAGACAACTTGGCATAGTTGCATTGTATTCGAGAGGGGGGTTTATTTTGAGGGGAATGAATTAGATTTGAAAGAATAAATAAAGATTTCAAAAGTTATAAATAAAGTCTCACTCATATTTGTACACAGTAGTAGATTCTGAAAATAAAACATGTATATCATACTAAAACTCAATTAATAATACTTATGTTTTAATAATATTTAAAATTTTAAGAAGGTCTAAGATGTACAATTAGTATTACCGTTACTGCAATAGTCTAAAAATATACTTACGTAGTCGGCAAAATACAAATTTAAACAGTGCACAATAACTTCATAAAAAATTATATATAATGTGTGTGTTTGTGTGTGTGTGCACATATTTCTTGGTCATCTATAATTTGTTTCTTTAATTCCCTGGCCGACGACCACAGAACTTTTCCTGGCCGCACACCAAATGCGCCCGACTGTGAACGTGCAAATTTAAAGCGCACTCGAGCGAGCTTCCCGCAGCAAAAGGGGTTGGATTTAGTCCGGAAAACATCGACAGCGTATGCGTTCGCCAGGATATATAAGTTTATCGAACACCGATATATATTTAAGTAAAATAACTCGAAGTGCATAATAGAAGTCGAGATAAGAATGGGAAAAAGAAACAGAGAAGAGAAACAGAAGATAAGTTTGCTCTTTCACCGTATGAGATCGAGGAGAGTGCGAATACTGCCCGTGATGTGCGGCTTTCAAGTTTATTACCAATGTGTGAACGTGTGCGAGCGTATGCCTGCGTTTGTCAGTTCATCATTCGTCGGCTTAGGTACTCCAAAGTTCAGCCGCAACGGCCTTTTGCATCGAGACTACGCATTTCTTGGAATAAACATACAAAATATGCGCGTTAGATTATAAGTTATATCTAAACGTTTAAAAGATGCATTAACATTAAAAATAATAATTCGCGGTGTGTGTGTGTGTATAATAAATAATTTTTTATTAATAATTTAATGATAAGTCAGATAGGGTACTGCCTGGAAATCCTGGTTGGAATCCATTAAGAAAATGGGACATATCTGTTAGGGATCCAGTCATGATTCATAGTCGGATACGTAACATTTTCAGAGATTCCCGGGTAGTATCTGACGATGGTTACTAATGAATATCTATACGCGAATATACAGAGGATCGTTGCTATCGATGCATTTTCTTTACGCACTTTGTTCTCACACTTACACACAGATGTTGTAATACTAATCATCTTTTAACTTCAAGGCAATCTCTAGAATTTGAAATTTGTTAGAATCTATTTATTACAAACCAATAGTTTCATGGAAAGAAATAAAATAGTTTTTTATTATTTAAAAATTCATGTTGAGATGCTATAGAGTTTTGAGAAGCATATATTATACTAATCTATATGGTACACATACATATGGTATACCTGTATAACTCTTTATGAACAATATAATATGCATATATGTATATATATATATATATATATATATATATGTATATATATATATATATATATATATATATATATATATATATATATATATACCAGCGCGCAGTCGCCGTCGTCGGGCGCATTGAAAATTGTATTATAATTTCACCCTTCAAGCGGCTTCCGCCTGTACGGCGCGGCTCGCAGGCTCACTAATTAAAATAAGTAACGTGCCGTGGCTTTGCCGCGGATGGGAGGAGGCACTACCGCATAATACTTATAATGGCCACGGAAGTAGGCGACTTCTCCCCGCATTTTTATTATAGTCAGTACTCTCCCGCAATTGTACGCGTACTTACATGCTAAAAGCGAGTCTCCCGGCTTTCTTTTCCGAACCGATCGATCGACTCCGATGGCTATCTTGATCGTGTCAACATATTTTTACGTCTTCTGGAAATGTATACTTCGTGTAGAAATTTATTGTCAAATCTGACTAGTATCTGGTTAGTTTTCTTCATTTAATGTTGGCGTCGAGTAAGGAAATATAGTCTGACACTAGTTGGGATTTGTCCCACTTTTATTAGTATTTTAATTAGGGAACGAGCTTAGATTTTTTAGGTATACCTAGTTAGAATCTAGACAGAATCTAGATAACATAAAATCAGATATCATATATCAGAAAATCTAAAAATGAATAAGATTTATATATTGTTCCAATTTTCTTGACTTGACCCAGCCAATAATTTCTAGTTCTTTTACTTTATATTTAGTTAAAATAAAAACACTATGCTTACGTATTTTGGACAGAATTTTCTATATGTATTATTCTGTTGATCATTTACAAGTGCCAATTACCCTATGAACTTTCGATTCGTATGCTAACACATTATCTACTATATGCGAATCACAATATACGATGATATTATTAAACTTTGAGTATGGCCGCATATCTTTTACGAGCGTAATATTGTATAAACACGAAATAACACAGAGGTTCTATGTACAATCAAGTAAGTAAGAGCGGTGTCGACTTTACTGATAGGTAATGAAAGATTTCGCCCTAATTCCTTCGCGAGCCGATAGAGAGATGCTTTGTCCTTGATTCATTGTCAACACAGATTCAGTTGTCGTTGATCTTTTGAAAGAGAATCACGTTAAACGCCATGAGTACCAAGTACACGTCGCGTTACGGGGCTGTGTTTCTTTGCATCCATATGAAAGGTCCCAAAATGTCGCAATCAGCGGCTGTTAAATATATGAAAAAGTCGAAGGCATTTATACAGAAGTGGGTACAGCGATGTAAAGTGGCTAAATGTCGATGATTTACCAAAACGTGGCTCGATAGGAAAAGTGGACAAGAAAGATGAAGAAAGAATAGTGAATCTGTTTTCGCGGAATCCTGCCTTAACACTGCGACAAGGACAAGCAAAATTAATAGCGAAAAGTTTAGATATGTCTTACGAAATTACCCGAATCCATCTTCGTACTCATGGCCTGAAATGGTACAACACAGTGAAGAAGCCTCTGTTGATTTAAAAACCTGTGACGAAGCAATTCGCTTGGGCGCATGAGAATATTAATAGAGATTTTGAAAATGTCATTTTTACTGGTGAATGTTTTATATGGTCACGTTGTGTCTTCATGTAAGCCTGGTTAACTTCTACCAATAGGCTTATTCAGCGGACCGTAGAACATGGAATAAAGGTGCATCTTTGGGGCTGTTTCTGAATGCAGGGATTCGGCTCAGGGATTCACTTTGCACCTCTTTATCGACAACCTAAATACCAAGAAAATGATAAAAATCTATAAAAAGGCTTTACTGCCATTTGCCAAACGATGGTTCATCAGAAAAAATGAAGATTGGATTCTGTAGAAGGACAGCGATTCTCAACACCACAGCAAGTTCTGTACTGAATGAAAGACTCAATCTGTCATCGTTACATTGGATTAGCTGTCGCAGTCGCCCGATGCAAACCCTATTGAAAATACATGGGCATATATTAAACAGAAGTTTCGTGGAAGACACACACACACTTTCAAGCATTTGTATTACTAAATTCGTCGGATCTGGAGATCATTGCCACTAGAATACACCGTCACATTAGTAGAAAGTATGCCTCGGAGATGCCAGGCAATTATCGACACCGGTGGTGACCGGACATATTATTGACCAAATTACAACTTCGTTTGTAATGTGAACAATATATATATGTATATATATATATATATATATATATATATATATAAATTCACATGACCACGCTCTTACTTGACATACTGTATTTTAAAAAATTACAAATAGGTTTAGCCCTCTGTACGTATATCGATCAGCCAATAAACGAATGGTGATTTGGCTCTCAATCAAGAGCATAAAAGCAAGAGCACATCAAGTATTGAAAGACCTTTTCCCTCCGAGGATTACAGAACCCTTTCGTACTTCTTTACACAATCGATCAATTCTCCGTCCATCTTCTCAAATTCCATCCCACTTAACGATGAGCTAAATTAGCTCTGCACGTTGACTGATAGAGGTTGGTTCGCAGCACAAAAACTATTTTCAAGTTTTCAAATAGTTTTAAGTACATACGTATTTGAACTTGATTTCTCCTGCTTTTTACAGATCCACTAATGCAAACAATCATGTTTGGAACACCCTGTAGCTTGTGTAGAAAAATTCTGAACATATCCCCAGTACAAGCCAGATTCCAGTTAGTAATACCGCTGATGACCTCACATACAGTAAGGTTTCCCTTTAATTATTCAATTCTTTCATATTCAATGTATTACTCTATGCATCTAATTATATTTATTTAATTTTTACTTCATATAGCAATTGTCGAGAAAAGATAAGAATTTCTATTTTGAATCTAATTAAATATCCTATCTTTTTACTTACATAGGGTTACGTTAGGATTCCCAAGGTAGGAGCGAAATATAAATATTCCATGGTCCGCGTTTTGTGGAAATCGAGTTGTTATATATATATATATATATATATATATATATATATACATATATATATGTATATATATATATATATATATATATATGATTTATATTGCTATATAATGTGTGGCCAAGTAGATAATGCCTTAGTTTGCGAACCAAAGGGTCGTCGGTTCTAGTCCAAGTCAGGTCGGATGTTTTTTAAGCGTAATAAAATTATCATTTGTAATTTATGTGGATAATTAATAATAATATATGTGGGAAAATATATGATCTGATATATTTAGTGAAAAATAAAAATATCAAAATAACCTTAGGAAATTAATGTAATGTAACAAATAAAATAATGTAAAAATCTTAAACCAATAAGTATTTTTATCGGTTTTACAGTCTTTATAATATAATATATTAAATAAAATAATTACAGTCAGACTGTCCTTGTTTATAGTCATTATTTTATTTAACATATTATATTATAAAGACTGTAAGATCAATAAAAATATTTATTGGTTATATTCAGAACAGTTGACATAAGTGGAATTTTTAATTTTAAAAATCTTAAAAATTGAAAACTAATATAAATTATTAAAATTTTTATTTTACATATATATCTCAAAAAATAGAATAAAATTATTTATTGAAAACAAGGAAATGTGTACGTACTTAATGTAAATTAATTTTTGCTTCGATTAAATATATTCTTCATATTTTAATTTTCCGCGTACGAATTCTGCGTCATATATCGGTTATTTGTAAGACAGAATGGAATAAAATTTGGAGTTGAAATAAAAATGTTTTGAATAGATTTTATATCGAATTCTTGAGATATTAATTAGTCTTACATGCTAGGATTTAGATTGATACGACTACTAATATCCTAAATAGTATGGGACATACACAGAATAAAATCGATTAAAGTTTCCTTGCTAGAACTCAATTATAAATAGGAATTACTAACTCGATCCGTGAGGGATTCTAAACTAAATTTCTGTACGAGGTACTCTCGAGACGTCGGCATTCTCCCGTAGCAGGTTTGCTTTTTTGATTAGCCACTCTACTCTATCCCCGAATATTAATATATGTAATATATATATATATATATATATATATATATATATATATATATATATATATATGTTGGAGTTTTCGATACGCGCGGCTTAAAGGTTAATTGGTCGGACGGAGGAGGTGACAGGTTCATGCCCCGCTAAACGCTAATTAAGAGTTTTGAATGGTGTAGTTTTAGCCGGATGCAGTTCATGGATTAGATAAATTGACTGTTTAGATCGTTAGAAACCAACTGCGCGTGCGCGTGTGTGTGTATGTGTGTATTTATATGAATGAATACATTTGAAATATTGAAAATATGTATAATAAATAATAATATTCGAGTATAAGAAAGAAAGTTACGGTAATCTGATTAGATTGTAAGTGACTGTTCTACTTGTAAGATTTCGACTAGAAAATACGTCATTCTTGTCAACAATATCTGTAATTTTTCTGCGATTAATGTAATATAATCTATATACGTATACAATTAAGAAACCAGTTGCATTTTACTGAAAAAAATCAACAAAAACCGTAATCCTTTTTTAATATATTATAGTTACAGTCGGAAACCACTAATCTACTACTAATAAAATGAGTATAATTCTAATTTACTGGTTTTCTAGTAGTGAGTTTGTACTGTTTCAAAAAGTGGCTCTATTCACTGATTACTATAGTGCATGTTCTTACTGATTAGTTTTAAATATAAATAACTTCAGTATACATTAAGAAATATTAAAAAATCTTCTAATATAATTCCTGATAATTCTTATTTTCGTATTTTTTTGTGTAAATAAATCATAACGAGGTAAAAATTGGGTATGGATCAATCCCCGCACCATAAAAGCCCCGACTGCACTTTCAGCCAATTCCCCGCAATGCTCAGCGCATCGATCCAACTTCGCACAAGACTGCATACCAAGCGGCATGCCCAATTAGTCCAAACATATCTATAATTCTCAACCAGAACCGCGTAACATTGGTCGCGCGCATCTCCATAAGCAAATACAGCGTCATCGCACGCACCGTCGGGGAGAGTCGCGCGGATCGTAGAAGAGGATTGGTCAGGGTTGGATAGGGGAGAAGTATCGGTTTAATAGAATAAAATCAAGTGAAATTACGTAAACAAACAGCGAGTGGTCGGCCACGTGAACGAGCCGCTCCGCGGACATCGCCAGAATCATGCGCCACGCACCCGGTTCGCCGTGCGTCCCAACCTTCTACTCTGATGCGCGGCATCGCCTCGCCAAAGCTGGAAGATATGGAGCGAAGGGTGTAAGCCGTGATCCCAGGGTTCGAGCCATTCCCGAAAGAGTAGCAACAGCGATTTGGTCGATCGAGTGCGTGCGTAATATATCCCGAGCGCGGTGCGCGCGCATGTGCGCATGTATGCGCAACGCAACACCATGCCATCTAGCCGCGAGGGAGTCTATGTATATATATATATATATTTATATATTATATATGTGCGTGCGTGTTTGCACGCGCACGCGCGCGTGTGTGTGTGTGTGTTATACGCCGAGCACATAAGTGCCGCCCGGGCAAACGTATATATTTCTAATGCTATTAAGCGGTGTTCAGTTACGCGCGGGGGCCAACAACAGATGTACAGATGTCGGGAATAGGGATAGAGAAAGAGGGGAGGGGGGTCCTGCTGCCATCGCGCGAACGATGTACGAAATGTTTGGATTGCAGCGGGTCGCAGCTGCGCCCTCGCGCCGAGCGAATTTATATATACGTTTACATACATACATATATATACATATATACATACATATATATATATATATATATATATATATATATATATATATATATATATACATACATACATATATATATATGGGTATTGTCGATGTCGGAGGGCGCGGTGCGATGTTATAGCGAGCGATTTTCTTGAGCGCTTTCTTTTCTCTCACTGATTGTCGGACTCGCCTACTGGCCCTTTTTGTCCTATATTATATGGCTTTTCACAAGAGCAAGCAGGCGAGCGCGCGACGAGCCTTTTGCCGTTTCAGGTACTCGATGTACGTGCACGCTTCCGAATTGTTTTACGTGTTGCAGATGGCGAAGATTTATAATAGACTGCGGCTTACTAAGTACTTTTTCTTTGTTTTTTGTAAGTATGTATGGGATTGACGAAAGCTTTTTTCTTTTCAAGAATTGGCAGTTTAACGCTTTCTTTTCCAGGCGTTTAACAGTTTCAAAATTAATTTTATACGTTTTTTGGCACACGCAACAATATGAACACTCGAGTGGAGTTCTTCACCAATAGCAAGTCCCAGACCATATTTAGGAAAACTTTGTCTTGATGTCGACAAAGCATTGCTAATTACACGACAGTCTTCGTCTTATGTATATAATTTTTAAATTCATGTATACAAGAGAAAGACCATAGTTTAATTGACATTACTGTTTCGATACCAAGACAATATTTTACTAAATGTGGCCTAGATTTTGGTATTGATGAAGTACTACACTCGACACAAATTAATCAGCCTAAAAAATTAATCAATTTTATAGGCCAATTACTCGGTGTGAGAATAGATCGTAACCGAAACTATACATTTGCTTAAATATAATCACAAATTACGTGATCTTTACTTTAAAAATCGGATTTTCAACTTTTATATCAGTTTAAATGTCGCAACGTGTAGAAGTTTCTCGATTAGTTGTTTTCACTCTGTAATCTTTGGACTATTTGGAGCCAAAAATCATAAAACGATAAATTCTTTAAAATGCTATAAAAATGTCAAGAAAAATCGAAGTGTAAAGTTTTTGTTTAACACAAGGAAAACAGTTTGATAGATTTCTGAATAAAATTAATTATATCCGTGGATGTTGTTCATTGAACAACATCGATAACAGACAAAAATTATCTTTATTCGAAGGAATTTCTATTATTGTCTGAAACTGGAAAATAAAATTCCGGATTAAGTTTAACAACCTCTCTAGGCAAAAATTCAATCAGTGATCCAGAGCGCACAGATAATTGAAGGATACCTGAGACGATAAAACATTCGGGATTGTGAATTCTGAACAAATATATTCACGTTCGTTATAAATATGATGTAGGACTCGCTACGCCATTTATAAAATAAGTGATAATGGTTTTTAAATTTGAAGACGTTTTTGGCTCTTAATATATACACTTCGGTAAATTGATTGCATAGTTAATAAGATTGATGCGAGCATAATTTGATGTGTGTGTGTGCGTGCACGCGCGCCTAATTTTTTAAATTAAAATTTAATTTAAAGTTAAATAAAAAATATTAAAAACACTTTACATTTTAAAGAATATTTCGTTTTTATGCAACTATCGTAGAAATTTTTCAACAATATTAGCGCATACTAGAAAAAATATATATTATATAAAAATTTTATTTCTTCTATTTTTATTATCTTCTACATAGGTTTCTTTTTATTTTAATATATATACTTTTATACTTTAGTGATATTATAATAAGAAAAACTTTTCAAGTATAATGGTTAAATTTTATCTTTATTATATATCTAACTTCAAATTACTTAATTATTTACACTTGTTTTTTGCCAGAACGAAAACTACTAGCGACAGGGTGAGGCCAAACACCACAAGAAAATGACAAAAATTAAAGATACGTAAGCTGGTTAAGGTCGGAAACGCTTTACATTTCCTGAATGGACGAACGTTTTTTTGGCACATGATAATAAATACCACAGACATCTAGGTTACTCTCAAAAATTTAGTAACTAAATAATCGAACGCCATACAAATTGAATTAATATCGAAGCCCAACCAACTCCTCTGAGTATTGTCTGCGCTCCTACTCCACCCCACACGCAACTCATATACATTAGACGTATTACACATTCCATCGCGCATTATCGTATAATTGACGTTTTAATAAAGCTCCTGAAACGATGCCACGGACTGCGGATGCATTAAAAATGTATAGTTCTTCATAAAAAATTCATTTTAATGCTCGGTGTAAGGTATACGTACATCCCTCCTTTCCCCCTTCTCCTCCATTCGCTATTCCGACCCCTCTGTTTTGACTGCGCTTTGGCGCTTTCGCACAAGAGTAAGCATCACACCCCCCTCTAGTTCAATTCCTCTGAATTTTACATAAAAACTGAGCGTATTATTAATGATAAAAATCGATCGCAATGATTAGTTCTTATAGCGTATATGTATTTTAATATATACATATAAATTCGTGCATGAGTATCTATGGATAAAAAAAATTAAAGAAAAATAAATCGATGTTTGGAAAGCAGATAATCTTTTTCAATTATAGGAAAATCTTTATTGGTAAAATTTGTCAAAAAAGAGCCGAAAAACAGCAATTTTCGAGATGAGAAGCCAGACAAGGTGTGAATAATCACGGACTAATAGGTCTATTTTTTGTTTTCCATTTTTTATTATTTAGGATATTTGTATACATTATATATATATATAGAAAATGGGAACTACAAAAATACACTTTACTTAAAATTACTTATGTACTACGTAGGCTGTATATGCGCTCAATTAAGTATATTGTGAGGTAAAAATATTGCATGCACTCGCAAAAGTGACTAAGAGGCTGAAAGCTCAATGTAATTTCGAACCTCTTCTAACAAGTATGAAATAAAATTACTTGTTATTTTTTTAATAACGTACAAATGCAGCGATGAGACGCGTTTATTTTTTTTTCATTTTTGTAAAAATTTCACAATTTTTCAAGGCTTGTAATCGTTCATTTTACTTATTGCTCTTACGACTTTTACATTATTTTCTTAAACGAAACATCAGCCGTTGTTTGTTTTAACCTTTAGAATGTCGAGATTTGAGAAATTTCAACAGCTCCGTTTTTCTATAAAAAAGTGAGCTTAGGCCATGCACAAACGACTAAATGAAGGCCAAGCCTTTGGCAGGTCGAAGCATGACGCTTCCAGGCGTCATCCTGGCCCGCTATTGTAACGCATGGTAATTTTTTGCTTTTTCGTAAAAAACGTTTAGAAGATTGCCTAAGCTTCAATAATGTTTCCCTAGTGGTTGTTGGGGTTGCTGAATACGATTTTGCAATCAAACTTTCAAAATTCAAAATGGCGGATTCAAAATGGCGACCAACTTGAACTAACTTTTTTTTTCACTGATTATGCTGGATCCACTTAGTTGTGCTTGATTAATGAAAAAACATACGAGGCTTGCAGACGTCATCCCGACTCTTTAAAGATTAATGCAAATCAAGGGTGATAAACCCTAACCCCAAAGATCAGGCAAGTATCTCGTCGCCGTTGCGACTGACAATGAGCGATTCGACCGGAGGTATTGTTCCTGCCACGTATATACGTACATCAGAACTAAATCCACAACCCCGTTCGTTTGCGGTACGCGCACAAATAAATGTCCATAGACCGCTCGCTCGAATCGAGCGTTAAACCTATAATGCGTCGTCGATATTCCGAAGCCAGCGAGCTCCTGTGTGCAGCCATGACGCCAAATTGGGTTGCGTCGCGGCCTCATCGGTGCGCCGGGGCGGTCGTACGGCAGTGCACACGACGCGTGCCCATCAAATATGCACGGGAGATAGGGCTGCACGTCACTGGGTGCATATATGAGGGAATCATTCGTCGCGGCTATAGGCGCAGCCGATATAGTCAGGTACTAAGCTCTCGATTTTACTCTGATGGCTCCGCGACCACGGTTGTTAACGCGTACCTTCATTCCTCGAACCACTGAGTGTGGTGAATTAGCGTCGATATGGATGATCAATGCCGTCGCCGCCATATTCTTATGATTGCATTCTTCAGACTTTACATAATATCATACTATTGGCGAACACTTGATGAACCAAATCTAACATTGTTTATTTTCTTAATAGACTTTAGCTGTTCTCAAAAAAGAATCCGAATATACTTCTTATTAATTCCTTTTTTGTTAGAACAAGTTTTATGTGAATAGGGTTACGGAAGATTTTAAACAAATAATCATTTATAGATCTGTCAGGGTTGTGTATTTGTAATCCGTGCTCGTAAAATATTAAAACATCGTAAATGATTTTAATTAATATTTCTATCTTGTTATCATAGAACAAAATATTTCTTTTAAATGTGATTGCTTTGATGAAAACATATTTCAATATTTAGCATTGAAACAGGGATCTCAATAATGAAAACTTAATTTCAAATCAGTTTCTATTAATTTAGTCTAAAATATTAACAAAAAAAAATTTTGTATTATAAATTAAAATAATCATAAATAATTTATTTAAATATTAATGAAATATTGAAATAGCCGAAACATCAAATCCTGATTTGAACCCCTACTTCAGGTAGATAGCGTCAGTGATGAGCTCCATATTAAAGCTGCGAGTAGGAACTAAAATTATAAAGATTCAAATATCTGAAAATACAGTTTAATAATCTAAATCTCAGATACATATATTCCGAATAGGGTTGTAAAATATTTCGGTATTCGTGGATTTGTTTCTCTGATATACGAGAGCAAGGTGAAAAGTTCTCAACCTTGCAATAAAAGACTGTAATTTTTAGATTATTTTTTCTATAACTTACCCTCCCTGGCCATAACACAATAGTTACAACGTTCATCCAAGATAATATTCTTGCCCGGATATAGGAGTTTGAAAGCTTGCGAATATATTTATCTACGGTCTTCTTTTTCATTGGCTGAGAGTCACTACATACCAGATAGAATGATGTTTAACATTGGGAATAGATGCCAGTCACCGAATAATTAGAAGAATGGGAAAATAACAGAGCATACAATACGCTATAACTCACAGTTTTTCTATCGCTATAGAGATACTTTTATGCACAAACGCGTTGTCCTGGTTGAAGATAATTTTTTTTGTCTTTAAATAAGTCTCTGCTCGCGAATTTTGGCACATTGATAGTCTAGACGATTTGAGTAATCTGCGTTTGCAATAATCCTGCCTATTATAAGCTAACGAATTAACAAGATCTCCTTTGCATCGTAAGCACATTGACTCTGAACTTTCTAGGAAATAGGATTGACCTCGCTTTGTTTGGCATAAAGCCTTGTCTTTCACTCAGTGCTTGAGCTGTTGTTTTATTTCCAGAGTCTAGTAGTGAATCCATGTCTCATCCATGATAATAAATCGTTGTACAAAATGGGCTTTGTCTCTATTGAATCAGTTCAAAAATTGTTGTGAAAATTTTTTGCATATTTGATTTTTGATCGATATTTATATATAATCGTACATTCTATCCACCTTTGTCTGCATCCTTTCTTATATTAAACATTGAGCACAATGCCATGCACTTTTTAGTTACATTCAGATGTAGTTGGAATTTGTCATTGTCCTGGATATAGATTATCTTGGACGGGTGTACAACCACATTTAAATTCAGTTGCCCACTTTTTAACGCTTCACACGAATGAAAAACAATCTGAGAGAAGATTTAACCTTAAGATTATTCATATTTCTGCCAATATAAGTAAAAGTTTACTCCATGAAAACCTTAGAATTTAGACATGAAAATAACAATCAGTTTTCTTACATTAATAAAAATAAATTACGAAAATTCAATAAATCAAAGATATCAATAGTTGCTATTCATTTTCTATTTAAATTGATAGTTTCACTTAAATTATTGTCTAATTTAAAAGTTTTAATAGAACTGTGTTGTACAGATTTTATAAGCTTTAAGAAGTTATAATTTGTGAATGAATTTAAACATATCTTCTTAATGTTATATAATGGAAATATTTTTATCCTGATTTTATTTTTAATAAGTTTATTATTTCCTGTAACTATAATGATCAAAAACTTGATAAAATATGCATTTTGCTATGCGGTTTTGCAATTTGTAACTGTTAATAAATTTTATTTCATTAAAATGAAATTAACATTTTACTAATTTTTTCTTAATGTAAAATTTTAACTAAACATTTTATTTTTTTAAATACAATGAAGAGGGTGTCATTAATTAAGTTATCGATGCGTAGCAAAAAATAATATCTTTGTTTCATGACTTATCGATCTTCATACGATTTGTATGCTAGAGTTATTCCTTAAAATAAATTAAAATTAAAAATTGTACTTATGTCGACTGTATTGAATTAAATTAATAAATATTTTTATCGGTCTTACAGTCTTTATAATAGCATATATTAGTTAAAATAATGACAGTCAGACTGTCCTTGTTTATGATCACCCCTCCTCAAAATAAATTTCAACTCTTTGTAAGAGTATGTTCCAGAAGTCCGTACAATAATTTTTGCACTTATACATATGGACCGAAGGATGTAGAAACATTACAATTCATACCGGCAATCCATAGCGTGGAGATATATTGGAGTCCCGCAAGCTCGGCCTGTTCCCGTAAATCTCCAAAATCTCATTGGATCTCTATAATTTTCTCGCTAAGGTGTCGACGATCGCTGTACTGCCTACCGCTCGCTCGTTCCATCTTAATTCTCTTATTCTTCCTTTTTTCAAAATGCGCCCGCGCGTATTTTTTAGAGACGTATATATATCTGACGTATGTTCTCTCCAATTGTGTGACTCGCGAAACTATTTGCCCTGCCTGCCCCTTCGTGGGGCGACCAAGGACAGAGTATTGAGTTTCTTCTATCATTTTTTTTTCTTATACCGATCTCTCAATGACCACGAGAGGGTGGCTCGCCACTGAGTCTCAATCTCTCTCTTTTACTCCCTCTCCCTTCCCTCTCTCTCTCGCTTCTTGAGTATATATATATATATATATATATATATATATATATATATATATATCGATCGATTTCCTCGCGGAGCACACAACCAAATGGCCGGCAGCGAAGCGTGAAATCTGTCCGCTCGGATATCGGATTTTCGGCGGACGGTCGCGCGGCCTCATGGACGGCGGAAATCTTTTATTGCTCGCCATGCCGGGTCTCCGGTCGACAATGGGGCCCGAAGAGATCTAAATGTATATACGTAAACGTATATACATGTATATGTGTATATATATAGAAAACATTTCCTGGATGAGGGAACGAGCTGCGCGCTGCGACTCAAATATTTACCCTCGATTACCGGTGGCGAAGGGGAAGGGACAGGGGGTGGTAGAGATCCCTCACCAGCCCACCGACGACCATTGCGCGCGGTTACAGCGCGCTTCGAGAGATTTTCGCGGGCGCTATTTGCTCGAGGAAAGTGGCGTTGGAGGAAGTTATAAACTTGTTTATGTTTACAACGGCGATTTAAACGCGGCTGCTGATACTGTCGGATCGCAAGAGTCCAGAGAGGGGGAGAAGGAGACGAGGAGCTCGATGCTACTTTATGTATGGAGTTCGCACTGATTGGCACGTACTTCTTTATTGAATTACCGGGAAACAACCTCACCAGTCTCTATTTCATCTGTCTGGCACACACCTACAGTACGCAAAATTCAGCATACTTTCTTTGGTCTATTCTTCTGTTTAAATTAACATCAAAATTCTGAGATGCTATCATGTTTTTTGTTTTCTAAATTTATTGGTAAAATTTTTAAGAGAATTTCCACTTTCTTTTCCAGAATTCACATTTCTATATAAAAAAAACTAAACCATACTAATCAATATGCTCTTCAAAAAGTTTTATTAAATTTAACAATATACAATGTATTGCATACTTTATTACTTTATACTTTGATATGCACTATATATATACATTATTATACATCTATCAGAGGCTATATGAAAACACATACAAGCTCTTATATTTATATAACATTTATACAAAATGAGCGATAAAATTAATGAACACTGCTGCATCAGCTGAACAGTAATTACAGTTTCATACTTATTCAATGTTATAATGTCTCGATACCCCTATCTTCTAACAAACGCAATTTCTATTATCGATATTGAAAAAGAGAGTACGATGAACAGAGAATCAGAAATAAAAAGAAAGAGAAATTGTATGCGTGCGTATATGCGCTTGCTCGTATGCCAAAAAGAGTGGAGGAGAAAAGGAAGAGAGAGAAGGATAGAGAAAATATGAAGGAGAGTAGTAGGAGAAAAGACCAAAAAAGGGGGGACTATATGCTTTCTCTATTATAACCTCCCAGTCTTTCTTCCTTTCTCGGTTCTTTTTTTTTTGTCTCTCCTTCCCCGCTCAGCACAGAATGCAACAGCAAGAGCATCAAAGAGAGAAAGAGAGAGTGAGAGAGAGAGAGAGAGAGAGAGAGAGAGAGAGGGGGGATCTGGGCAAGGGCGTGTTTTTGTATTGTCCCAGGACTATACCAGTCATCTCTCTCTCTCCCTCCCTCTCTCTCTCTCTCTCTCTCTCTCTCTCTCTCTCTCTCTCTCTCTCTCCTTTCTTTAGATCTGTTCAGCTCGAAAAACCACCCCGTATAGATGAGGACCAATCGGCCACGTCGCTTCTGCTGGCCACCGTCCCCTCATCCTTCTCTTCTGTTGATACAGTATGGATGACGCATAACAAAAGAGAGAGAGAGAGAGAGAGAGAGAGAGAGAGAGAGAGAGAGAGAGAGAGAGGACGAATCGTAAGTACGAAAACTTTATGAAAGATTCTGAGTCTGGAAAAATATATAAAATACTCTATGGTGAAAAATTGGACGAGTTCACATGCGATGTTCATTTCAAATTTCTTACAGTTGCTCTTAAAATTCGATGGTACAAGGTTTCGCCAGTATTTTCTTGACTTAATTTTTTAAAAAATACGTACACGTTAGTTTTTCTTTTTTATATTAATTAGCAAAATTAAAAAATTCAAGAAGTTTTACCTGAAATTGAATGTGCGTTTTCTATAAATATTAAATAACTTATTCTAAATTTATTCGATATATTATTATGTTTTTGAGTTATATATCAAGACTAAAGATGATTAAATAATATCCTGGTGCTATTTTTTTACAAAATTTTTTTTACCAAACGTCATATTTGTACAGAGTAGCTACTTGGAAATTTTAGAGTTGTATATATATATATATATATATATATATATATATATATATATATATATATAGTTGTCTGCCTATGTGTACAACATAACATCTACAAGAATAAAGAGAATCTACATTAGTTAAATGAAATAATCATAGTTAATCCTTTATTGGATTGTTCAATGCATATAAATTAAAAGTATATATGATACTTGCGTTTTTTCAAATTTTAATATAAAATGGGAAAATATATTTTTTACAATTTTAATAGGAGTAAGAAAATTGAAAAATTAGAAGGTGCTATTTTCACTTTTTCAACATTTTAGAAATAAAATAAATTCTGTTTTTATTGCGATTCGAATAGATATTTTATGAATTTGGTGCAATATAATATCCTACTGTTACTTCTAAAGAAAAATAAAATCTTTTACATTTGTACTATTGGCAATATAATGAATAGTTTAGTACAATTGTATTTCAAATTATATTATTAATGATATATGAATTTCTGCATTAAAAATTGAAGAAATTTCATATAACTTTTCATACAATTCGCGATACAAATTTTTTATGTCATGTACAAATTTTTTTTGGTACAACTAAAAGAAGTAATAAGAAAAATAAAAAAAATTTTATAAGTATCTAAATTTTGAAGTTACAAGGAGTCATTCGCACCACCGGAAATACATTTTCATCAGACCATGAAAAATCAATTCGAATTGATACAGAAATTAATACATATTTTTTTTTATTCCAATTGACTTCTATAATATTATTTTTATGGAAAACTGTATTAAAAATCACTTCTCTATTACAATCACAATATAAATAAATTTCTTCCTTGATTTTCACTTTTAAAATAACTTGGACACTTCAATAATATTTTATCTTATTTTGTATTAAATATATTGGCTATCTTCTCATTAGTACTATGATATAATACAGCAATAGTTGCTTTAATTTATCGAATTATTTAAATCTCTCGAACAAAACAATCAAATTAAATTTTTTACTTCTTCTTTTTTTATAAAAAATACGTACGTTAATATGCTTAATATATTATAAGCATATGTAAGCATATGTACTGCAACCAAAAAAACTAGTATTATATATATGAAATATATAATATGCAGTAATAAAACAGAGTAATATAAAATACATAATAAGCGCTTATATGATAAATATTAGCACATATTTATGAGCATATGTATAAATAAAATAAAAATAAATATAAGCATATACGTATATATGATAAAAATAGAATAAATGTATAAAATTTAAAATTCAAAATATATATAAATAAAATAAAAATAAATCATTAGAAAAAAGCACAATAGAAGTAATAAAAAAATTTTTAATCGCTGTTGAATATGTAACACATTTTTAGATAACACTTAAATATTTCAAATTGCACATGTGCGAAGGCTTTGTATATTTTGTCAGTGCTAGTGTCATTATCAATGCAACTCAAAGTCCGTAGAGATAAGATTCTGTAGATTTTTTGGTACTTGGAGTAATGCGGTTTTTAAAATAATTTTTAATAATTTTTTAATAAGAAATAATAATACTAAAAATATAACATTAAAAAAAGTTTTTTAAATGTTGTAAAGCTTTTATTAAAAATAATTTTCAATTATAAAAGAATCGGTTTTAATATTTCCAGCAAATAAAAAATTTCTTTCATCATTTTAAATATACTTTCATAGATCATGCAGTATATATATATATATATATATATATATATATATATATATATATATATATATATATATTATTCTAATAAATCCGATAGATCTTAAAAAAATGTATGTTAAAATTAAGAAGTGCGAATAATTATAATATATATAATTATTATAATATAATATATTATATTCATCCATCGAATTTATTTGAATAATAAATTGAAATTACATTAAAGTAAAATATCAATTTAATGTGAAAATAAATTTAATAAATAATTTACTAAATGTTATCATTAATTAATCAATACAATTACATTACGTAAGCAGAATACGAGTTTTTTTAGTTCAAGTACATATGATTATAATATTTTAAGTATATTAATATTCATGTTTTACACAAAAAACAAAAAGGAATAATAATAAAAGATGGCTGCTGCTTTGGACGAGAGACATAAAAAATTCGATAAATTAAAGCAAATATTGCTATACTATATTATAGTACTAATGAGAAGATAGTCAATATATAGTACAAAATAAGATAAAATATTATTGAAGTGTCCAAGTTATTTTAAAATTAAAAATCAAGGGAAAAATTTGATTAATTTTGCGATTGTAATAGAGAAATGATTTTTAATATAGTTTTTGTATAAAAATAATATTATAGAAGCCAATTGGAATAAAAAAAAGAATATGTATTTTTGTATCTTTTTGAATTGATTTTGCATGGTCTGGTGAAAATGTATTTCCGACGGGATGAATATTTCGCTTGTTAGAGGTGGTGCTGTAATCCCACGAATAGTATAACTTATAGATTATAACTCGATTATTTTTAGATCGAATTTGTAGCGGATGGAATGGGAAGAAAAGACGCAAATGAAGGAAAAAGAAAAGACGAGAAGGATAGAATAGGAAGCTTTTCAAACGTTGTAAAACATAACCTATCTTGTGTATTTTTTTATTTAGTTATTTCTTTATTAAGTAAGCAACCTGCAGTCAATAAGAATATTTTCCATGTTTATTGATACATTAGAAGAAAAGTTTGTTTTAGACTACATCTTCGTTAGATGATATTTTTTAATTTATTTGGTAGCTACAATCTCTCCTAAGTATTCAAAATGGTGTAAAAAATTTTAAAATCAAGTAGACATGTATGACATTGTGAAATAAACATAAAAAACTTTATTTTTTACTTTTTTACATAGCATCAATAAATTACAAGCTCCATTTACAATATCAAGCATGGCTTTATGAAAACGTAAAAAAATGTATTCAAATTTTCTTATATCAATGATTCATTATACTTAATAATACATATACAATTTAATTACTTTAAATAGACGGTATTTTCTTTCAGATTTTAAAAAGTAATAATTTCCTGAAGAAATAATTTATTTCGTTTTTCCGAACACTTTCTTGACTTATCATGAGAGGTTTTGATAATTAATAATATATAGTATTTATCTAAATCTACAAGCTACCTCGTTTTTTTTCAGTTTTGTGATGTAGGGGTAGAATTAAGATTAAAGTCGTATTTTAAAGTTTAAAGTTTTAAAGTCGTATTTTACAGTTTTAGTGCAAAATCTGATTGAATAACGCGAATCTCTCTATATATCAAATAAATATTTCGACGCCATAAACAATTATTTAAACACCATTTCCATGCAGGAAAAGGTGTCTTTTAAAGTTATAAACCATTTTATTATCTATTTAATGTTCTTGAATCAAAAATACTATTTTAACACATGATTGATAACAATTTTATAAAATATAGATTTTGTTTTTCCAAAAACCTTTTTGTAGTAAGGACTTTTTAAACTATAGTTATTTTAAAGAATAAGGAAGTGCTGATTAAGATATATATAAAAAGTAAGAACGTATGGTATATACATAGAAAATAAATTTTTTTTCAAACGATTGTTTCACAATATTTAATTTTGACATAATTTTACAACTTCAAATCCCATTGTCACATTTTAAGAGAAACAGCGTCATCAATCGAGTGGCACTATTTTTACTATTTTTAAGTTTTATATTAAATTAATAAATATTTTTAGCGGCTTTGCAGTAATATTTATAATATAATATATTAACTAAAATAATGACAGTCAGACTGTCCTTGTTTATATTCACACTCGAAGAATCTGAAATAAAACTTATTACTAAAAATAAATTGGATTAAAAATTAAAAATAATAAATTAAAATAATAATAAAATAATATAAAATAAAAACAATAAAAATAATAAACAATATTCTATGTTAGTAAAGGATAACCTGACTGCCCCTACTATCTTATTTTCTCCTTTGGTGTCCGACGTTTCGAACCGCTACGGTTCATCCTCAGGAACTAAATTGTTCGTTCCTAAGAATTAGGAACTTTTCCTTTGAATCCATAGTATCTAGTTTATTATTTTTATTATTTTTATTTTATTTCATTTTATTATCATTTTATTTTATTATTTTTAATTTTTAATTTAATTTATTTTTAGTAATAAGTTTTATTTCAGATTCGTCGGAAGTGATAATAAACAAGGATAGTCGGAATCTCATTATTTTAGTTAATATATTATAGTATAAAGACTCTAAGACCGATAAAAATATATATTAATTTAATTCAAAACAATCGACATAATAAAAATTTTTAATATTAATTTAAGTTTTCTAAAACAAATATTTTTTTAAAATGTTCTGGGCAATGTACAATGTGAATTGTTAATTAATTATATAGTTTGGTAAAATTATTTGTCAATACTGCAATAAAATATTAAATTGCTGAGAGTCAATATTGATTTAAGAGACTCGCTTTTCGTTAATCAACGCGCCATGTTCATATTATAATCCCACGGGCAAGCTTGAGCAATCTATATACATATACGAACCCGCGACGCGCCGTTATGTATATATATATATATATATATATATATATATATATATATATATATATATATATATATATATATATATATATATATGTATATATATATGTAGACAGAGAGAGAGAGAGAGAGAGAGAGAGAGAGAGAGAGAGAGAGAGAGAGAGACCGGGCCAAGCCTTGTCATAATAATACACAAAGTACCGAACCCTCGCGCTCGCGCGCATCCATCGCGCCTCGACTGGCCGAGTGTGTCGGCCAGTCGCGCGCGAGAGCGACGCGACGCCCGCGGCTAGGCAGGAGGTACAACCCCTTTGTCATATAACGAACCCGCGACGTGCCGTTGTACATGTATATATATATATATATATATATATATATATATATATATCCATATACGTATACATAGACGCATATACATAAACCTATACGTATAATAGATCCGCGCAGGCGCGAGGGACGCGGCGAGGGCGCCATTGCGAAAGGGCCTCGTTCCTGATTCAAAAGCCACCGCGAGCAGGCACATAGAAGGACGCACGCCGCGCGCGGTATCGCCGAAACGCGGAACACGAGCAACGTTGGACATTATACGAGCGATCGAAGGGGCGAGGGTTGCTCGTTGAATTTTTTAGTAGCCACGAACACTTTCTACATTGGCATTCTGTAAAGGTCGTCCTGACGTGGGCGAGTCTATTATCGTAATTTCGAGAAATATTATAATAACTCTACCTTTAATTCTGAAGAGGAGACGAATTTTTTGTTTATTTGTCATATATAGCGGTACAGTTTTTGCTATTCTATTAAACTTCAGATTTAAAAAAAAAAATTTAATTTAAAAGTATAGAAACTTTCCTTGTGCATATAATTATAGGTTTACACGGGGTGATATAAATTTTCGTGATAAAATTTTGATTTAGTAAATAGAATATTAATCTCGAATACAGCAGATTTTAGTAAAGCAACTGAGTTAATTGATTAATTTATTTAATCATATCTAAAAAATTTGAGCAATGTTTTATTTCATACATAAAAATATGAATTTTATTAACTCTAAAATGACTTTGTGATTTTTATTAAACTTTCGATTGCATCTATGTTTTATAATAAATTATATTGAGCTAATAGAAATGATTGAATGACTGAGGGAAAAATTTAAAAGCAATATATTACATCAGTTGTAATAAATATAATCAAATAATAGAAAAGTGACTGTAAAAAATAAGACATTATAACGCTTAGTTATTCTAGCAATAATTTGTTATTAAATGAATTTATTGCTCACTAAACACTTGGCGAAACATTGTTAATATTTAAAATAAAATTTATATGTATATATATAAAATAAAATATATCCTTATTTTCTTATTAATTACATTCCTTTTATTGGCGAAAAAATTTGTGACATTTCAAAGAAATTAAATATTAAAACAATTAACGTCAACAAAATTAATTTTAAACGTTTTCTAGTTAATGATAAAGAAAAAATAGATATTTCCCAAAAAAACAATGTGTACCAATATTTATATAGGGCAGACAGGTCGTTCTTTAGCTGTACGTACTAATGAACATGTAAAATCGGTAAAACAGAATAATCCTACAACAGCATTAGCTGAATATTGCATAATAAATAATTACAAAATTGTTAGTAATAACTTAAGTTGCTTCACAACGTTAAGAATAGTAAAAGACTAGATAAACTAGAAGCCATAGAAATTTCTAGATCGATTCATAAAGGTTATAATGTATCAAACGACATGACTAATTTCCAGATTTCACCGTTGTGACGCGTCGCTACAAGTTTGTAACTTCCCTGGTTTCCGTCTCCCATTATTCCCCACTCCTACCTCCGATCTTTCAACTTGAGCCATTGTACTATTGCAATTTTACGAGTTTTTCAGAACTACCAATATCTGTATAATGAACTAAATGAGTATTCAGCTATTCTCTAAATTTAAATCAGCAGATAGTAACTAAAAATTGTTGAATTTCAGAAGGATTTTGGATTCCAATTCAGAATGTAATGTTGTGTTCTAGTCTTTAATGTTATTGAAAATTATAATGATTATATTTTCTACCATAATATTCGAAAAGTCCTGTAAATAGGTATCATCTTTATTTTTCATTTAGTAAACTTTTAATAATTGTAAGAATAATGTAAAACTTGTTGATCATATGACTTTCACTTTATTTGCACTGGTATACGTTCAATGGTAACTGTTGAATGTAAAATCAAACATGCAGTAAATCTTTAAATCTATACTTATCGTTTTAATTGATATTAACTTCTAAAAAATCCGTAAAATAAAATTTCGTAAAATTTTTCTAAAAAATTCGTAAAATTCGAACTGTCTGTACAGATGCTTGCAGAGTATCAAATGATTATTGTATATTATAAAAGAGCGCAAGGCTTTCTCCATCATTAAATCAAACGCCGAATTTCGAAAAAAATAAGTTCAGTTAGCGGATGATTAACTATTAGTGTCAGGCAGTTGCAGAACGCTAATTTCCATATTCTCAGCCACGAAGGCGAGCGCGCGCACGCATCAATGAATTTTCGAGCGCGAACGCCCCTCGCACCCCCTCGCATCCTCCCCTCCACCCCTGTCGCCATTGTCCTTGCGCTCTTCGCGAGGTGCTTATTGGAATGAATTATCGAGCGCCTTAATTTACGAGCACGGTGCGCGCGGGCGCCAGTAAATTTACGTCACCGCTATGCGAACGACAACGAGGACGACGATGATGGCCCCCGCACGCGGTCCCGGCGAAATTACACGCTGTCGAGGCGCGGCTTTCTGAAGTGGACGTTCTGCTGTTTCTTTCGGCCGTAGCTGCGGCGCAGTTAATTTTCTGCCCGGTAAAAGACGACGAAAATTTTTTAATTTTATTTTTCCCTCTGCATTTGTAGGTGGACAGTCGAGAAGCGCGCGGGAAAAGTGCTTTCTGATGTTGATGCAGGATGATGACAGTTGCGAACGAGGGAGTGAAGAGAAAGTAAATTATTTTTAGTCGCTTATTAGCTGTAATAATGTTTATAATGTTATTTTAAAATTCAGATTTTTTTCAGTAAATGTTATAATTATGAATACATTTATGTAATATTATCAATTTTTCTATTATATGAGTACAATATAATGATATACTTTATTTTTCCAAAACTGAGTACATAAACATATTCTCTTATGCAAAGTCTAAAATATTTTCAGCATTGAGAAACTTTTTTTTAATATGTAAAGCATTAGAAGCCTGACAGAAATATACTAATGTCGAAATTTAGAAATAATTGAAAAATTGGATTATTTGTTCTCATTTATGACTAAGAAAACAAATGAAATAGTTTTAATAGCTTCCGAAATTACTGGATTAAAGGTTATGTCTGTTTAATCAATGCACGTGGACCATGTGCAGCTCTGCCCCCACCCCTCCTCATATAGAGTAAAGTTCCGACCAAGTAACTAAATCTATATTTTATACATAGCGCGTTGAGGAAGAAAGTAACATTTAAGACTTTACAAAGTAAGAATATAGAAAGAGTCAGAATAATTTGTTCAAATTTTATTTCAAGACGTATTTGACACAGAACATATAAAAGCTTATAAAGTTTAAAAATTAAAAAGATTATAGAAAGCGAAGAAAATGCATTAGTACTAGAGCCTATCTTTCTTTGAATAGGTTTAACAAATAGTTTGACTTTATAAGATAAAGATAAATTTAGAATTCAAGATTTGATTCTATTATTGTTGATAATAACGTAATACATCGAATTAATGCGTAGAAGTAAAAGTAGAACACTTAATATTTATAAAGTTATAATAAAGTCAGAACTTACACATTTTAAATTAAGCTTTAATGCTTTAGTATAAAATTTAATGCCGATAACATCAAAAAATAAGGAAAATTTATGGAAAAGATGCACAAATTATTACATGGAATAGTATAACTAGACAATGGGTCCAAAAAAGAGATATAGAAAGAAGAATATTTTTAATAATTCTGAAAATATTCTGTCTTGGTGAAAAGTCTTTTTTCCGAATTTCGCTAATAAAAGTTAAACATAGAAGGACTATAGATAGGTTACAAAGTTGAACGAATACAGTGTCATGCGTATCGAAAATAATTATTTTAATAAAGTTTTAGTGATTAAATATGACAAGAATCACTTTTCTTTTGCTTTTCTTCTTCCGTTAATTCGAATGTCAATCATAAGTTTGAGTCAGAATTTGCAAAATAATAAGTTTAAATTATATCGCTCCTCCGTGTTTCGTAGAAACCGAACTCAGGAGTTATATCGGTATTAGATCCGATTAGCTCGGAAAAGTTCTATAGCAAGGAATTGTGAAAATTACACGTTGCTCTAGGGTATGGAATTATTTATTGGCAAAAAGAGCCGAGCGCGAGCGCGTGTTTTTAGGTTTCTCAATTTATTGGCTGAGCGCTCGCGTATAAATGTTTAATTTTAATCACGCTGTATAATTGTGATTGTACCGACCGAGCACCAAGGTAGACACATGGAAGTGTATATGCGGTATATTGTATACGTGTGTCCTTTGTCCATAAGTAAGTTGTATGCATATTTCATGTCAGCATTAGAAGTCGATGTTTTATCACCTCGCTATGCATTATATTCAGCTTTACACAGTGTTCCGACTTACATTCTAGAGAATGAATTCTTTGAAAGACAAGAGGCGCGCGGCTAGAATTTTTATAGTACGTAAACATGCTCTATCTCCGGTGTTCATGACTGCCAATATGTAGTTTACCAAGGGTACAATTAAATTTTTTTAAATTTTTACGAAGATCTAGGAGTCGGTTAAAAGTTCAAAAGAAATTAAGACTTTACAATTGAATAAAGCGCATGCCTTATACTTTGATTTTAAACAATTTAACTGTAATGGTAAAATTATAGCTTATATGTTTATACACAAGTAGTGAAAGCTAACGGTTTCAGAAGTAACGGACTGTTTTAATATTTAGTATTTAGTAAAATTAGGCTCTCTCTCAGTTTTAAATAACTAAAAGAGTTTTATGATATTAATAATAAAATCCAGTTTATTAATTAGTATAGAATAAACTTTTCTTGTTATAATTTTTTTATATTATCTCAACGGTATGTTATGTAATAATGAAATTCAATATTACTCATAGCTATTTTAAAAATTATAGTTTAATACAGTACTACTGTGTACAAATATGAGTAAGACTTTTCAATTCAAACTTGGCAGGTTTATCGATTCGAACAAATGTTTTTATTTTTAAGTTGGTAGTACTGTCAGAGTTATCTGTGTCAAATTTAATTTAATTTCACTTTTCATATAGTTACGCTTGTGTTTTGTGAACAAAGAAAAGTTGTCTCTTCGGTTTTTATAATATCTGAAATTATTCAGCAAAGAAGTAGTATTAAATTTTTTCCGCGAAATGAAATATCGGCCGTCGAAACGTTCAGAATGTTGCAAAAGGCCTTTGGTGAGAAGTCAATGTCAAGAGCAACTGTTTTTGATTGGTACAAATTGGTCAAAGAAGGTCGAGAACGCGTTGGAGACGAACCACATCAAAGCCGACCAAGAACATCTACTGATGGACTACACATCGATAAAATCAAAGAATTAGTTCTGCAAAATGGTTGATTGACTACTAGAGCGCTTGCTAATATTCTTGGAATTTCAAGTGGGTCAGTCAACACCATTCTGAAAGAAATTTTCTACCTGAAAAGAGTGAAATCTCGATTGGTGCCAAAAACACTCAATTTTTTGGAAAAACCCGTGCTAAAATATACTCGGCATATCCCTAGTTCCGGCTAAATTCTAGTCAGTATTACTGATGATTTCCTCGTGTAGGTAAATCCCGCCATATATGAGTTAGATTTCTCTAAGATCATCTAATAATCGTCTTATATTAATTATTACTTTCTCAACTTTATTCAGATTTGTTTATCTTTTATTGATGTTAGAAAGAAATACGTGTTTTCTACAGTCAAAATTTTACAAGTAGAAAAATTCAGGAAATTATTAGGCTTTCTATCTTGGATGTAGTCAGATTTCCTTAACTGTTCCCTATTATGGAAAGAATGGCGTTCTTCTAAGCGGACTCTGCAAAGTAGGAAAAATAAGAAAATGGTTAGGCTTTCTATTTCGATTCTAGATAGATTTCCTCAACTTTTTCTAATATTAGAAAGAACGATGTCTTTTCTAGTCCGAGACCTACGAGTATCAAAATTAGACATATCATATCATATCATATATCATATGTCATATATCATATATAATTTATAAAAGCAAAGCGTGTTTTTGTTTGTACACGATTCCCGAAAAAACTACTGAACCGATGGTTCTGAAATTTGACATATAGATTCTATATTATCTTGGGAAGGACGTAGGCTATGTTTTTTTATTGAAAATCATTTTACTTTTATCAATTAATTAAGTTAATGGTTTTCACAATCAGATTCACCAGCGGCCACTAGGTGGCGTCTTGAATCACGAACATCAATTCAAAGTAGTCCGCTTAAACTATTAATACCAGGTCATTTCAAACGAATGTTCACACATCACATCACATACTCATCGGCAACGTCTCGATCAGTGACATGATCATCGCATGAGACATCATGACATAACATCGACACATCAATTCTCATTTATCTCTTACATAACTTGTAATTTATAATTTATATAATTTATAAATTATAAGTTTGTAAGAAACTCTTAAAACTTTTTAAAAATTACCTCAAAAATTTTAACTTTAATTTTTTTTTTTTTTTTAATTTTTTAATTTTAATTTTAATTTTAATTCAATTTTAACTTTAATCTTGATTTTAATTTTAACTTAAATTCTCGTCTATCTTAAACTCAAACTAAACTCTCTTAAATTAAACTTATATAATTTATATTTGACTTACCTCATTTTTAACTAATTGTATAACTAATATATATATATATATATTTATTTAGAATTTAATCATTCCTATATTTATATGTATATTTACATATTTAAATATTTCCTCACAGCTATAATCTCCCACACCCAACCTTTCCCTCTACCCTTAACCCCCCCCCCCCAATCACAAACTGGAGGCAACCTTCCTCCACTCATTTGTAAGTCCGACTCCATGGACATGGACACCGGCCTTACCACCGACCTCGACGATCTTCCCCCCCCCAAAAGCTGATAGAAATTATCATCGGCCTTCGGGATCACATTGACCGCCTACAAAATATAATAACCACCACCACAACAGACCCAACCTTCTCTCAATCGGTGGCAACATCACGCCACACCACCGGAACTTCTATATCATCCTCGTCCTCCACGGATTTCTTTCAGGAGGCAGCAATTTTCTGCACTCCCGCTACCAAAATAACCGTCCCTGAATCAACTCCGATCTCCGAAGAAGCCGAGTTCATAAAGCAAGACCGTAAACGCATTCGCGTTGCCAAATCTGCACCAACGCTCTCCGATCTGGATTCTGACACTGAAAAAGAATCCACCATCGCTCTTCGACCCCCACCCCCAATCATCATCCGCCAAAAAATGATTTGGCCAAAACTAAAGATCGCCATAGAAAATGCCGGAATCTCCGTTCGCCGGGCCGTCAACACCTCTGACTCGGTCAAGGTGTATGCGGCAACGGTAGACTACTTCAGGCACCTAACGGCCCGCCTAGAAAATACTACAATACAATATACCACCAACCAACTTCCCGAAGAACGGGACTTGGTTGTAGTCATTCGGGCTATAAACGAAGCCATCAAAGACGAAGACATCCTGAATGAACTAAATTGGAAAGGTTACACCCCACGACGAATTCACCGAATGCGTAGCGGCGAAAAAATCTGGCCGCTAGTGGCCGTTCACCTAGACCCCTCCTCACCCACCGCTAAGTCAATCTTCGACTTAAGCACCATCGGTGGCCTCAACATAAAAGTGGAGGCAAAGAGAAAGTCGAAAGGCACGCCGCAGTGCCGGCGTTGCCTCAAATATAATCACACGGCAAACTACTGCCACACTGCATGGACCTGCGCTTTTTGCAGCAAAAATCATGCCACCCCGTCATGTCCTCTAAAAGACAATAAAGACGCGCGCCCCACCTGCGCTAACTGCAACGGAGAGCACAGAGCAACTTACAGGGGCTGCCCCAAAGCGCCAAAGAAGGACAAGCTCCCCCAAAAACTAGGGAAGCCGGTAAATGCTCCCAAAACCGGTAAAACCCCCCCACCGCAGCTCATACAGAAAAAGAGCATCACCCCCAATCCTCATAAAAATCGGGCATACCCCACCCGCACCACATATGCGAGCATAGTGAGCAACAGTGCAGCATCAGTAGCATCTTTGCAAACCAACTCGCCTCCCATTGCGTCCGAACTGCAAAACATCATAATGCAGTTCGTCACGAACATTACGGCAGCTCTCTACAAACCAAATAATGGCTAATTCCGAGATAAAGATCCTCAACTGGAACGACAACGGCATCCTCTGTAGAAATAGATCTCTAGAACTCCTCCAACTCTTGGAGGAGGAAAACATCGGGATCGCCTGCATCACCGAGACCCACCTCCACCCATCCCACAAACTCTTTCTTCCAAACTACATCACGTATAGGAAGGACAGAGAGCACTCTAACGGTGGGGGGGGGGTGGCAATCCTCGTCCGCAAATCCTACCGCCACCGTAGAATTACAACTACCTCCATCTGCGAGACAATAGGGGTTGAAAATTCCCTCCAAAAAGGTCCCTTGAGGGTAATTGCATGCTATAACCCTGCGCAACCCCAAAACAACTTCAAAGGCCTTGCCTTGCTTCTCAGCAGAAACACCCCCACAATCATGCCGGGGATCTAAATGCTAAGCACCCCTCTTGGGGCTGCGGCTCCAGAAATAGCAACGGCCGCTCCCTCCTCAGAAAAACAATTGGGCATGATTTTACAGTGGAAGCTCCTCCCTCCCCTACTCACTTTCCTGGCTCCCCACAACACGTATCAGACATTCTCGATATTTTTCTCACCAAAAATATCACACCCCTAAGCGAACCCCGGGTTATCTGTGCTCTGAGCTCAGACCACAGCCCGGTGATCCTCGCCTTCCATGCATCACCCATCTCTCTCCCGTCACACACAGAACACATCGACTGGCTACATCTCAAATTCAACCTAGAGATATCAGCCTTTCGATGCAGACCCATATTATCGATCTCTCAAATCGATGAAGAGATCACCTCCCTGTCTAATCACATTACCCACGCTGTTAGAATTGCTACATTCTTCCGCCCTCCACAGGGCACTTATAATAACCTCCCCGACGGTATTTTGAAGCTAATTAAGCAAAAGAATAGAATCCGGAAGAAATGGCAACATCTTAGAACTCCATTTGTCAAAACCCAACTCAACTCCTTACAAAGGGACATCCACTCTCGGATAAACGAGCTAAGAAACAGCCGCTTCAACGATTTCATCACTGAAGCCGAAACTCACCCCAAAAACGTCTGGAAGGTGATAAAATCTATACGAGGCAGTCGCCCTTGCCTTCCACCACTCAAGCAAAATGGCCAAACCTTCTCACTCGCTGAAGAAAAGACCGAGATCTTCGCATCATCTCTCAGCAATCAGTGCTCACCTCTACCCAGCGCACCAGAACTCTCACGCTTTCATGAGCAGGTTACCCAGACAGCTCAACACTTCCTCCCTTCAAACAGGGACTTTACCCCTACCTCCCCCAAAGAGATACGCGACATCATTCGCAGTCTTCAAAACAAGAAAGCCCCTGGCGCTGACAAAATCAATAACAACACACTAAAAATCCTCCCCCACAAACACATCATGTCCATCTGCAATATCGTAAACGCAATGATGAGACATCAATACTTTCCCAAGGCCTGGAAAACGGCCATAGTGGTCTGTCTGCCAAAAGCTGGGAAGCCCCTCAACGACCCCGCAAGCTACCGTCCCATCAGTCTTCTAAACTCCCTAAGCAAAGTGGCCGAAAGCGTTATCCTAAAACGCCTCTCCACCTCGGTCACCAGAAAAAACCTCATACCTGACTGTCAGCATGGGTTCCGCACAGGGCACAGTACCTGTCACCAACTTCTCAGAGTTACGGAATTCATTGCTGACAACATGAACAGACGGCTGCACACAACGATGCTGCTGTTAGATGTCCAGCAAGCCTTCGACAGGGTATGGCACAACGGGCTCGTCTTCAACCTCATTGCCAATGACATCCCCCATTATTTGATCGGGATAATAAAGTCGTTCCTATCAGACCGATTTATTCGAGTTAGGGTAGGCAACTCCCTTTCCGCTCCAAAGGCCATCTCAGCCGGCGTCCCTCAAGAGTCTAAGCTCTCCCCCCTACTTTTTACTTTTTTCTGCCATGATCTTCCCATACACGATACAATTACCACGGCACTCTATGCGGACGATATTGCCCTTATAGACGCCACTAAAACAATCTGCCACAGCACCTCAAGGCTAAACAGATTTCTCCCACACCTCATCAACTGGTACTCACGGTGGAGACTCTCCATCAACGAGAGCAAGTCCAGTGCAATCTTCATCTCCCGTAAAAACCGCACCCCTCCACAAATAACGATCAAAGGCTCCTCCATCCCGTATAGCCAATCGGTCAAAAACCTCGGAGTGACGTTCGACAGGAACCTATCCTGGAACAAACACCTCCGCCTCACCGGGAGCAAAATGCTAGAAGCCTTCTGAAAGCTCAAACCTTTCTTCGATAGCAAAACCCTGTCACCCAGAACAAAGGCCAGAGCCTTCTCCGCCATCATCAGGAGCATTGCCACATACGCCATCCCCATCTGGGGGTCCATCCCCCTAGAAAGACTTCAGCGACTCCAAAGCACCTACATGAGGCTGCTACGCTCTTCCCTGAACACCCCTTGGTACTTAAGAAACACTCAAGTACTTAAGGAAACTAACCTTCTTGCTCTCAACGATTACGCGAACAAATTCGCCAAAAATCTGAGAGAATCAATTAAACAGCACCCGAACTCAGGAATCCAATCCCTGAGTAGAATCCGTCCTAAATCGACGGATCGCTACAGGAGGCCTTGCCACCTGATCAACGATCCGTAACCCCATCAGCCACTATCGGCCACTCCGTGCTTCGTTTTCGTACGTAAGCCTCTGCCCCCAAGAAGGCAGAGCCCCTAAACTCACCAATTCCTCCCCTATCCACATCCCACTCCTACTCCCCCACCCCCTACACCGTTCCGTTTAATAATATTTTATCCCAACAGGTAAAGGGAACGATACCTCCGGGTAGGAATCCCTGCGGGGAGGGGTTTTAGTCGGAGGCATGCGAGCAAAGGCTCCATGAATCCGATACTACCTTTCTTAGAGAGGTGTCTTTAGAAGATTTCCCCTCCCCGCGTCACAAACAAAAAAAAAAAAAAAAACGAATGTTCATATCCAACTTTGGGATTCATATCCTAAAGAAGGTGTGATGTTAGTTAGACCTTTTCTGTTCTTCAGGTTAATCTGACACTACTCTCACACCTTACGGATATTTTTTGATATTTGTAAATTTGATTTTCTCTTGCGTGGGAAAGTCTCTCTCTCTCTCTCTCTCTCTCTCGTTCTCTTCCTCTCTCTGTTTTTCTTTCTTCTTCTCTTATAAAATGGTTCTGTATGCCAAATCATACTGAATATAGTTTGTGTCGACAAATTATATTTTTGTTTTTATACGTTATATTAACTTCAGAATTGTGACAAGAGACTATGTTTTTTTAGTTTGAACAAAAGAAATGATGCGAAAATAGGGTTCTTCACCAATAACCTCGAAACTATGTATATATGCATATATATATATATATATATATATATATATATTATATTGTACATATTATATATATACATTTTAAATACGGTTTCTACTGAGAAATATTGTATTGGCGTGTACGGGCGGTTGATTAAGATATACCGTTGCCTCAAGACGATTCCTATATGCAGTTGTGTGTTCCGATGATAGAATGCGATGTGCAGGTGTCTCTAGGTGATTTCAACGGGGAATATTGTAGTTAGTTGATAGAAAACGACGTCCAGGTATGAGGAAATCAAATTCTATGGGAAGATTCGTGTTGGGACGATAAAATACGATATTTAGGTCTTTCCGAATGACTTCTACGGGTAGTATTGTGTTTAGTGGTTAGAAAGCGATGCTAGCTTTTTTCGGGACGACTTCTACTGGGACTATCGTATTTAGTTGGTAGAAAACGATGTTCAGGTATATCGGAACGACTTCTAGGGGGAGTTTCGTGTTCGGATGATAGAATGCAATTTCCAGGTGTTTTGGAACGACTTCTACGGGGAGTGTCCTGTATAGTTGGTGGGAAACAATGCCCAAGTATATCAGTACGACTTCTATGATGAGATTCGTATTCTATCATTCGAACACGTACACTCCCAGTAAGAGTCGGTTCTGGATACCTGGAAATTGTATTCTATCTCTCCAACACAAAATTTTTTATAGTAATCGTCCCGAGATATTTCCTATTGTCCGAAGATAATACTTTCTTAAACGTCGTCTTGAGACACTTGGACATATTTTTATACCACTCGAACTCGAAAGTACAATTTTTTCCATTGAATATATATATATATATATATATATATATATATATATATATATATATTGTATAAAATGTTCGGCAAAATATTAACTTTTTGAAGTGGACGCTACATTCAAGCAGCTTTTTATACAGAAGCGACGATAGGCAATTTACGGTCAATTATTTATAGAAATATAGATTTGTATATATAGAGTACTTTTTACTTAGATATTATTTAATTGTTTATGAAGTCGGTTGAATTATTATCTTGGGCGATTTGAGACAAGGGATGCTAGTTATATATATATATATATATATATATATACATACATACATGCATACATACATATATAGATACATACATACACACACACACGCGCACGCGCGCATGCACACACACATCCCAGTGTGGAGTTTTGTTGCTTTCTTCCATCTGATGCCTCCCCATGTTGCGGATAGGGGATGGCTCGCTACAATTTGTAGAGGGCACTGAGAATATACAATACTCAGGGTGGACAGAAGAAGCTAATAGGGAGGGCCTCCCAAACTTAAGGCCAATTATGATTAATGTTTGGTATAAAAAAGGATATACCCCAGGGAGTAACTCCGGCAAGACCGGTCAATCTTCTCACCGATTCCGATAGAGTGCAAGTCTCTATGGTCGGTGGTAGCCCCTCTGATTCTAGAGAGGGCAAATCAAACATCATCATAGACAGTACATTGAGTACTAAAGGAGATGTCATGACGGATCAAGAAATGACGGATCGAGAAATCTCCATCACGCGCAGAAACAATCATCTGGAGCGACTTGGCGAGATGATCAGCCAACTGTTGAATTTTGTGAAAGATAGTCATGACGTGCACAAGACCATTAAGGATCTTGATCGTTCTATTAGTGCCTCATACAAATGCCTCAGTATGGCAGAGGATGACCTGTTGCAGTATCACCGTCCCGGTACTCATGAAGTAGTGACTCAGACTACGTCGAGTCTACGCTCTGATACCAAACGAAGCGCAGCCAAAGGGATAGATTCCACTCTTAAAACAATAGGTAGCAAAAGGACGAAAGAATCATCACTGGACTTAAGGAGACCATCAGAATCAGTTGGAGTACCTACAAGGAAGTCTGAGGCCAAGGAAAATCAATGGCAGACCATCAAGCGCAAGAAGCCCAAAGGTAAAGATAAAGAATTACCTAGTGCACGCAGGTTTAGTGGACCAAATATACCTAATTCCATTTTGATTAAGGCCAATGAAGGAGTTACATACGCGGAGGTACTGCGTCAAATAAAGAATGACCCGGAGTTATCTCATGTGAAGAATAAGGTTAACAGGATACGCAGAAATGCAAGCGGTGCCCTGGTACTTCAGTTAGAATGGACAGCCAAAGGTGCACATGAGTTGGCTCGCAGTGTTCAAACTAAGGTTGGCCATAGCGCATCCACTTCGGTCCTGACTAATCTTATTGCTTTGGAGATTAAAGATATAGATTAGGTCATTACAAAGGATGAAGTCTTAGAGGCTCTGAGATCACACCTCGAACTAAAGGAGACTAACATGCTAATCGCTCGTTCCTTGCGGCAAGCTTATGGGGCCACGCAGCTGAGTTAATACGTGCAGGGCATGTTCGAATTGGATGAGTCAGCTGCAGAGTTCGAAAAAAACAGAAATAAGGCGCTGCTTCAGGTGTTGGCAGATTGGCCATTTAGCGTCCGTGTGCTCGGGCCCTGACAGAACTAATCTTTTCCGGCCATGCGGTGGAAAAGACCATCTATCCAAGCTGTGTGTAAAGGAGCCCTGCTGTTTACTCTATAAATGTGAAAGAAAGGAGATTAACCATCCAGCATACAGCTATAAGTGCCCGATAACTGTGGAGTGATCGCATAAAACATGAAAATACTTCATCTGAATACCAACCATTCCGTAGCGGCCCATGACCTGCACAAACAGACAATAAAGAAGGTAAGAATAAAACATTGCTGTAATCTCCGAACCATATGTGACAGGAACAGACCACAGCGCTGAATAAGTGATACAAGCAATAGAGCTACCCTCTGGATTGATCAAAATAGGTACTAAAGCAGTCGAGTCATCGGAGCGAATTGATATCCTGGGCTAAAATACAAGAAATATACGTCTTTAGTGTATATGCTCCTCCAAGCTTGACGGACAAGCAGTTTGAAATCCTTGTAGCTCAATTAGTTGATGAGGCCATGGACAAGAAACCATTATTAATCGCTGGCGATTTTAACGCGTGGTCCACATCCTGGGAAAGCGCTTCAACAAATAACACAGGTAGTATGCTGCTTGATGGCCTTAATTCTCTTCAACTCCACGTGATTAATAAGGGATTTTAATCCACTTTTATTAGGGGAGCCATCTGGCAAATGCACTCATGAAGCATATTTCTGAAGCATGCGATGCGTTGATGACTAGGACTAAGAGCGGATTTAAAAATCGTTAATCTGTCTACTGGTGGACAAATGAAATTGCAGAATTGCGCAAGCAATGTCATCGCGCACGTAGACTTGCCCAAAGAGCCCGCACCCATAGTGATACGTTTAATAGTTTATTTAAAGAAGCACAAAGAGCGCTTGTCAAAGCCATTAAGGCAAGCAAGCGTCGATGCTGGGTTGAACTGTGTGCAGAGGCCAACAATGACTTATGGGGACGACCATACAAAACAGTTATGGCACGATTGAGTAGGGCACCAATGCAACCCACTAGCACTGTATTGATTGACAAGATTGTTTGCGCTCTCTTTCTCAATGACCCCCAAGGGACTGTACTGCGCACACAACACTCGGACGATATACCTCCTATAACAGAAATGGAGCTACATAATGCTTACGCTAAGATTAGAGATAATGCTGTTCAGCTAACAGACAATGTTAATTCTGACAGCATGTATGCAGTGCCAATCTGGCATCATGCATGTGGAATTAAATCGTATTGTGAGCTGGCCTTTGCGACCCGTCGCCGGTCCTGTAGACGTATTATTAGTGGATACAGGACAGTATCCACCGATGCTGCTGAGGTACTTGCCGGAATTCTTCCTTTCCATTTAGCTGCAGATGACCTGGTTAGGCTGCATAACATATGTAAGGCCGCAGTGGATTCTCTACAAGGTGCTAAAAACGTGGAACGTCATCGTTCTATAGAAATGTGGCAAAAACGATGGAACGATTCTAACAAAGGCCGATGGACTTATCATATCCTTTCAGACATACAAAGATGGGTCAACAGGAAACATGGGGAACTAGATTTCCACCTTACCCAGTTGCTGACTGGACATGGTTGTTTTAGATTCTATTTCCACCGTTTTCACCTGGATAATAATGATTTCTGCCCTAACTGTCTGACATTGGTTGAGGATGCCGAGCACAGATTAGTGACCTGCCCTCGTTTTAGAACACAATGTGAGCACTTGATGAACACCATTAATAAGCCAATAAGACCGGAGAGCATCCTATCAATAATGCTGGAATCTTCTGAAAACTGGAAGGCAGTAGCCAGTTTCGTAAAAGAGGTGATGACCAAAGTTAGCAATGCCAATAGAATTAGGCGAATGGCCGAGGATGAATTAGGCTATCTGATTCTATTATAAGTTGCAGAGGACGAACACCGAACCCCTGATCACTTGTATGGATGGGAGACTTAGGATAGTGTCATAAGAAGCGGAGTCGTATAGGCTAACTAACAGCCCCGCCGAAGTAATATTCCCGGATAGTTCCGGCGGGATGCTGGTTTCGAGAGGCCACTAGTGCAGAGCTTGCTCTGCCTATGCCTAATAAAACACACACACAAACACATACACACACATATATATATATATATATATATATATATATATCATATCATATCATATCATATACTAATTTATAAAGACAAACCGTGCTTTTGTTTGTACACGATAACCGAAAAAACTACTGAATCGATCGTTCTGAAATTTGACATATAGTTTTTATATTCTCTTGAGAAGGACATAGGCTATGTTATTTTATTGAAAATCATTTTACTTTCATCAATAAATTCAGTTAATGGTTTTAACAATCACTTTTACCAGCGGCCACTAGGTAAGAAAGTGGTATGATAGACCTACCAAAATCTAAGCTCATTCCCTATATAAAATGCTATTAAAAGTGGGAAAAATCGAAACGAGGATCAGACTAGATTTCCCTTTTGCATTCGAACATTTAATAAGGAAAACTCATCCGATACTAGCTAGATTCGAGAATGAATTTCTACACGAGTTGTATTTATCTAATTAATTCTGGAGCACTCAATACACACACGCCCAAATACACGCACAAACGCACTTACATACCCGTGTGGAAATTCATTCCCGAATCTAACTAGATTCGATGAGTTTTTCTTATTAAATGTTCGGATGCGGAAGGGAAATCTAATCTTATCCTAGTCCTAATTTGTCCCACTTTTAATAGCATTTTATATAGGGAACGAGCTTAGATTTTGGTAGGTATACCAAGTTCGAACCTAGACAGAATCTAGTCAGAAAATCTAGAAATTTAGACGAATTATAAATTATTCTAATTTTGATTCCTCGATCAATTGAATCATTTTTTGACTCTTTAATATTTATTTATTTAAAATAAAAAATATATTTACGTTTTTAGGTAACACACACCATTTAATTACAATTATAAATTCTTTTTCTATGCATTATTACGTATTACGATTTACAATTAACAATTAATAATTATTAATATATTTGTTATACTCTAATTATTGTAAATTTTAATGTTAAGTACCTCTATTCAAAAAAAATTCCGGCCTCCGCTGAGTATCGAACCCACGACTCTACGATTCGCAAGCTAATGCATTATGCACTGTGCTAAAACGCAATATATGATTACATACTATACTTTGCAGATGACTGTACAGCACTGAAGATCATATAATAATAATTTTAAAAGCACAAGATAAAGCATACATAGTAAATCAATTTTTTAGATTCTTTCCCATGCTGGAAAGATCTGCGTGTGTAGGTATAGATGTATATATAAAGTTTATATATATATATATATATATATATATATATACACGCGCACGCGCACATACACACACATAAAAAACACGTTCATTTATAAAATATATATATATATATATGATATATATATATATATATATATATATATATATATATATATATATATAATTTTCGTACTCATAAAGTCTCGACTAGAAAAGACATCGTTCTTTCCAATATTAGAAAAAGTTGAGGAAATCTAACTAGAATCAAAAAAGAAAGCCTAACGATTTTCTTAATTCTCCTACTTTCCACCTAGAAAAACGTCATTCTTTCCAAAATAGGGAAAAATTAAGGAAATCTGACTATATCCAAGATAGAAAGCCTGATAATTTCTTTAATCTTTCTACTTGTAAAATTTTGACTATAGAAAACACGTATTTCTTTCTAACATCAATAAAAGATTAACAAATCTGAACAAAGTTGAGAAAGTAATAATTAATATAAGATTATTAGATTAATAAATATTTTGTTATTGTTCTTACAGTCCAATCAATTCAATCTAAAAATTAAATAAAAATAAAACTAAAAAATAAAAATAAAAATAAAAATAAATAAAAAAAAATAAAATAAAAATTAAAAATAAAAATTAAATTAAAAATTAAATTAAAATTATAATGACAGTCAGACTGTCCTTGTTTACATTCACCCCCGTAGGCTAATCTGAAAATAAAATATTAGCTGAAAAAATTCTTTGTTAGTAAAGTGCAGTCTGACTATCCCCAACACCCTTACCTAATTGAAGACTTGTCTAACGTTTCGAGCTCGCTACGGCTCCTCATCAGAGATTCCTCATCAGGACTTTTTTTTTTACTATCTGTAAATTATTTTGTCTATCTAACCTACCTGACCAAGTAGGCTTTCTGTACCAATTAAGTTTCACCTTATTATTACTACATCTAATGACATTAATGTCTAGAAAACTTAACTGACTATTAACTTCAACCTCCCTTGTAAATTGAATTCTGTCATGTACAGAATTGAAAACATCCACCATTTCATCCACAAAAACTTCCGGAACAATTGTAAAGATATCATCAACATATCTCTTAAATATCATTGGTTCAAAAAGCAATTTTGACAAGGCTATACTTTCCAACTTTTCCATAACTAAATTGGCTATAACCGGTGACAAAGGCGACCCCATCGGTTATCCGTATTTTTATTCATAAAATTTATTATCAAATTAAAAAATTGTGTTATTAAAAACCAAATTAATTGTTTTAATAAATACATTCATTGTTAATTTTGTATGCAAATTAATTTCATTCCACTTTTCCTGTATAATATCATTTAACAACTCTAAAGGTACATTTGTAAACAAAGATACTACGTATAATGAAATCATCTTGTAGTTTTTCGGAATAACAATATCTTTCATTTCATTGTAAAAACATCTACTATCCTTAATGTAAGAACTAGTTCTTCCAACTATCTTAACCAATATATTAGATAAAAATCTAGCAATATTATAAGTTGGGAAACCTATCGAAGATATTATTATTCTAAATGTCAGATTTTCTTTATGAATCTTGGGAAGCCCATAACATTTTGCCACAGTTCCATTTTCACATTTTAAATATTTATATGTAGTATCAATTATATATTCATTTCTTTTCCAATTATTTAATAACTCTTTCAAATTATTTTGTAGCTTAATGATATGTGGATTACCAATCTTCAAATAAGTACTATCATCATTTAATATATTATTTATACAATTTATGTAATCAATTTTATTGGAAGCTACAGTTACATTACCTTTGTCGGCCTTTTGGAAGATTATATTAGGGTTATTTTTCAAAAAATTCTTCGCGGTAATTAAATCATGTATAAAATTACTATTTAAAAAATTATCAAATTTATTTTCTCTTTTAAAATTACTAATGACATTAACCAAAGATGCCCTACATTCCTTTTTCACTTCATCATTTAAACCAAAAAGATTACTTTCAACCTCCGCGATGATTTCTTTGATCGGGAGATTATTTTTACAATATAATATTCCATGTGTGGCACCTTTAGACATGATGTTTGTTACTTCATTTGGTATCTCCTTGTCAGTTAGATTCCTAAACCAATTTTTATTGTTTGCATTGTTAATCTGATAGCTTTGAAATTGTTTTATATTTCTTAAAAATTCAAATTTCCTTTTTAATGTTTGTCTATTAATATATTTTGTCTTAATAAAATGTTTGTTTTATTAAATAGAGTCCCTGATGATGAGCCGTAGCGAGCTCGAAATGTTGGACAAGTCTTCAATTAGGTAAGGGTGTTGGGGACAGTTAGACTGCACTTTACTAACAAAGAATTTTTTCAGCTAATATTTTATTTTCAGATTAGTCTACGGGGGTGAATGTAAACAAAGACAGTCTGATTGTCATTATAATTTTAATTTAATTTTTAATTTAATTTTTATTTGTATTTTTAATTTTATTTTATTTTATTTATTTTTATTTATTTTTTTTTTTATTTTTTATTTTTTTGTATTTTTATTTTATTTTTAGATTGAATTGATTGGACTATAAGACCAATAAAAAATATTTATTAATTTGTATATGGGCAGTCGACATAAGTACAATTTAATTGATTATTAGATGATTGAAGGGAAATCTAATTTGGATCTGGCGAGATTTATCAACATGAGGAAATCATCAGCAATACTGCCTAGGATCTAGCCCGAACTAGGGATATTTCGAGTAGATTTCTGCACGGAAATATCTGTATAGATTATGGGACTGTAAATGCAATAATAAAATTATCTTCAAGTAACTTGTTCTTAGATTTCGAGTTATTAACCAATGCTTAAGAGCCAATCAAAAACGCAGGACTGGAGTTTTCAGCCGAGAGGCAGGGACTAGAAAATGAAAGGGTTCACTCTCGCGGACTCTGAAAGAAATGGGTGGAAACGAGCACCAAGTGTTTTTTTTGGATAGCGAGATAACTTGTCGTGGTGCAGTCATCGGTTCACCCTTTCATATACTTAAAAGTGCGGATAAGGCATTATTGGGAGAGATTATGAGAAAGAGAGAGAGAGAAATATCAAACAATTTTTTTTCGAACTTTTGTTTCTATGCTCGTTGTGGTGTATGTATAAAAATCACATAGAGTAAAATTGATGAGCTTTTTCTTAGGCAGACCTTTACGTAAATTCGATCTACGGAGCGCGATACGCGATATCGGATATTAAGAGAGCGGGCGCATGATTCGCATGTTTTATTATTGTTCGACGGACCGGGCCTAAGTTTATGACCGAAATCGGACGCGACAAAGAACCGAACGTACGTCTCTCCCGACCGCTCTCTCACTTTTTCACAATGATCAGCTTTCTCGCTATCGAAAAAAAACAATCGGTGCTCGTTTCCTCCCATTTATTTCTATCCACCAGAGTCTCCACCTGCATTTTCTAGTTTTAGCCTCTCGAACGAAAATCCCAGTCCTGCGTTTTTGATTGGCTGTTAAGCATTGGTTAATAACTCGAAAACTAACAAGTTACTTGAAGCTAATTTTATTATTGTATTTATATTTCTACAATCAGGCATGGTAATCTGTCTACTTAATTCTATGGAGAAGGAAAAGTTATGTATAGATATCGAATCACTTTTGGGTTAATGCGAATAGTTTTTGCGCTACGTGACAGTATCCATCAACCAATCAGGATGCACAGATCTTGGCCATCGCTCGTGGGCTGGAAAAGAAAAAACTAGGTGGAAATAGCGACGAAGAAAAAAATACAAAATGGTGGGATCTGTCAATCGGACGTCCTAACTAATATGCAGACCAATATCGCGGTTTTGAAAATCGATCTTTGTTGACGCACGCTCACTTCTCAATAATATGCAGGCGAATATCGCGGTTATAAAAACTGACCTTTTTTATACCACTTCTCAAGACTATAGCTTAGAATGTCTCTCTATCCAATGTTTGTTGACAAACTGAGGGACATATACTAGCTCCCCCCAGTTTGTACACGAACATTGAAAAGAGAGTCATAAAACGAAAGTCTTGAGTAGTGATGTCAAAAAAAAGGTCGGTGTTTATAACCGCGGTGTTGGCGTACATAATAGTTAGGCCGTCCCATCGACAGGGTGATGGACACTGGCGCGTAGCGTAAAAAGTATTTGCAATATCCCAAAAGTGATTCGATATCTACACATTACCTTTGCTTCTCGATCCCATCGTCATACGTTGATCAATTATTTCAGAATGGCCATGTATACCGAATGTCCCAGAATTGATTAGAGAGATTATCATATCTGTATAGATTATAAAAATGTAAATGCAATAATAAAATGAACTTCAAGTGACTTTTGGTTAGTGTTGAAGTTATAAACCAATATTTAATAGCCAATCAAAAACGTAGGACTGAGATTTTTGGTCAAGAGGCTGCAAGTAGAAAATGAAGGCGAAGACTCCCACGGACTTTGCAAGAAATGTGAGGAAACTAAATCAAACAAAATCAATGGTTTTTCGATAGCGAGAAAGCTGATCATGCTGAAAAAGTAGGAGGGAGATCCTTCGTCGCCTTCGATTTCGGTGATAAACTTAAGCCTGGTCTGTCCAACTATAATAAAAAATTTTAAGTATGCGCTCGCGTTCTAGGCATTTCGGATATCAAATTATCAATACAACCCTGCTTAAGAAAACAAACATTGATTTTACTCTGTATAGTTTTTATACACATACCACGGCGAGCATAGAAACAAAAGTGTGAAAAAAAGATGTTTCATATTTCTCTCTCTCTCTCTCTCTCTCTCTCTCTCTATTACCACAATTGTTTAATTAAATATAATAAAAGGTACCTATAAAATTTTCTACATTTTCGTTACGGGGTCACATGACACCCAGTTAAATTAGAACTGAATTCTTAGTCGATTTCCAAATTTAATAATTAATTAAATAATAGACCAAAAATCCTACTTCATTGCAAATACATAATATTTCGATATTATTTATTGGAATATAATTGTAAATAGTTTTTACCTGACGAATGACAACTCCCTATTGATCATTCACTCTCCCTTTATTGATTTTTGCACTTGAATTGATGCAGGCTGGATATTTTACAGAAGACTTAGATGTAACATAAAATCTTTCAAGGTTCAATGCGCGTAGTCCTCGGCACAAAGAAACGCACGTGATATGAATCTTCATTCCGTAAACGGTCACCCTCTAATTTTGCTTCTCTTTCACTTTTAACGCAAATTTAACGCAACCCCGCGAATTTCCGTTGAAGGGTCACACACACACGCGCGCACCCATACAGCGCAGAGACAGTAATTGTTAGGGATCTAAACGGGAGATAAAAAAAGAATTAATTCAAACTACTCACGCGCGGGCGCGCGTACCATACACTGAGCGAAAAAAACGTTAGCATTACTTGAGTAATTTTGGTAAAATGCTTTTCGAACTCGCCACGTTAGCGTTACGGAAGATTCACGTAGTTTTAACTTGAGTTTTCTGCTATAGGAACGGGTGTTTCTAAATTTTTTGACAGTCGCTTAATCTGTTAAATTTATATATATATATATATATATATATATATATATATATATATATATATATGTACACACAAAGGAAATATGGTTTCTGTTTAGGATATTAGATACCAAGAATAATAAAATATGATATCTATAAATATCACTTTTTACTTATTGGCTATCTTTCACGTTACTGCTCTATTTCATTTATTATTATATTTACTTATATAAAAGAAATGGTACTACTATAATAATACATTATTTACTTGCAACAAAATTCTTATAAAATTTGTCAATATATTTATAAATAAATAAAATGAATCCTTTAGTTAAGTGCTATTTATTTTTATATTAAGTTAGGTATTACATACTACTGTGAGCAGCACTGTTAAAACTATGCCAATCGTAACGTTGATGTTACGTGACACGAGTCACCTAAGTATTTACGTAGAATCTACTTGACTTTTAGGTTAAAGTAACATTTCTTTTCGCTCAGTGTATATTGAGTTAAGAAATTGTACAGTATATGTTTCGTACAGCGTGCCCTTTTGTGCAGCTATGTTTCTCCTCCCTCCGACGACCGGATCTCAAGTGCTTTCTTCCTGACTTGACCCTGCATTTTCTCGTCGAGCATTTTTTATGAGCGAGGATGAGCTTTTTGGCTCACAGAGAAAAGGACAGATATCCTGGCGCAGAGGGGAGAAAATTCACAAGCTATATTACGAAGCTCACTGAGTTTTTGATCATTTTCATGCTGGGAAATATTTTTTTACAATACACTTTCTGGATACGTATATACTGTATATGTTTGGTAATGTTAAAAGAGAAAAAACTGCTTTTTAAATTTTTTTTTATTCTATTATTTTTCTTCTTTTCTTATTAAGTTATCTTTTTTCATCTTTAAAAATCCAAACAGAATGTTGCTGCAGCTTTTTAACGTGTCCTCGAATTAAACACCATTAGTCTCTTAAAAAGTTTTCGTAATTTTGATTATACTAAAAATATTATATCAAAATTTCTATTCTATATTTTTTCAAATAAAATTTAGTGCTTACTTCATTAATGCTATCGCGCAACTTATTCTTAAATTTCTTTTTTCAAACTTCATAGTTAATTATAGAAACATTATAATTTTTCAAACCCAATCTTATAGTATGCTTGTTATAGTTCCCTGTAAACTAATAATAAGTGAAACATGTTCCATCCCCTTTGTAGATTCCGTACCCTTGTAGACTGAATTTATGAGAAAAATATAGCAGATAGAAACATATTGCTTCCCATTATCAATGATAAATAAAGAAAAATTATACTGTTATTATATTAACATTGTATTTATTTTTATGTACTGTTTTTTTATAATAAATATTAGCACTTTAAAAAGAAGGACAAATTCGTCACTATTTGTTACGACAATAAAAATAGAGAATATAAATAAGATTAAGAATAGGGAAAAAAATTATAAAAAATTGTCTTTTTTCTTAGATTCGTTAAAGTTATATTTACGCATATATATAACTTATATATATGTATGTATGAATGTATGAGTGTGTGTGTGTGTGTGTGTGTATGTGTGTGTTTTTTAAATGATTATTGACCAAAATTTGAAATAATATTACAAGATTGTTTATCCTCAATAAGCAAAGGAGCGCCATTATAATATTTTGAGACAATAAGTGCCGTTAACGGGACGACAAAGCGTAGTCATACATAATGTTATGCATTTTTATATCATTATAGAACGTATCATATACTTATATTTTAAAGTTGCTTGAGAAAACACTTTTACACATATCTTAGGCTTCATATATGTTAGAAAAATTTAGAAAAAAACTTAACAAAACGATCAGGTTATTTTAGACTTATGAATAAGGGGTGAGGGAGAGGATTTGGTGAGCGGAGAGAACAGGCTTATTTACAACTATTTACAAATGTATATGAGTTATACAACGGCTTACAAAATGTACATGACTTCATCAGCGTACAAGATATTATACAGCAATTATTTTTCATTTTTGAGAATCCACCAATATTTTTTGCTATTTTGTCTATGCTTATCAGTTATATCTCGCATTGGGAGAGACGAGCTGTATTTTCATTCCACATTATTGTAGTGTTTTTGAATGTTTTCGTCATATAAAATTGTTTTCGTACCAGTTCGTCTTTTTCTGTGATAGGTTAGCGGTATATTATTCTTATCTTGGAGAAGGTTGTTTTCATCTAGATATATAAAAGCTTCCAACGAAATTAGGCCTGTTTTGAGAGTGAATTTATAGTATAATTCATTCGTATATAGCGCCCCGAAGATTAAACTATTTTCGTTTACATTTGCCACTTGTGCGAAGTGATTTCTATTTAATTTTAAGATGTGACGATCAATGAGGTGAATTTTGGCTAGATCATAGATTTGTTTATTACTTATATATTTTTTCTAATTACTTTGTGCAGAACGGTACGTATTAAGGCAGGCTCTTAAGCATCTTCATTCAAAAATTCTTATTTTTTCCATCATTGAGGTAGAGATGTTAAACCAGATGGGATACCCATTAGTTAGAATAGGTCTTATAAAGGATTGGTAACATATGATTTTGACTTTACTATCGAGATGTTTTGAATAAAATAAACGTTTTGTTTTCTAAAATGCATTTTTTGCTTTACGCAGTTGAATTTCTGTGTGCTGTTTGTAGCTTATTTTCTCATCTATATGAATTCCTAGGTAGCGTACGCAGGTTGTGTGGGGAATCCATTCACCCTCGTCAAGTTTTTCTCTTATGTGAAAGTTTTTACAATGCACTCTTTGTGTGCGTCCGAGTGTACTCAGGTTTGGGCGAAAAAGAATAGTTTTACATTTTGAAATATTTATTTTTAATTTCCAGGATTTATAATAATCCTTTATTTTTTCAAATAGTTCTTTAAGCTCGGATTCGATTTTTTTGATTTGTCGTCCTGTGACGTATATTATTAAATCGTCGGCAAAAGCTATAGACCTTTTATTTGTTATAGCATTTAGATTGAACAGATTTAGTATGTCGCTATTATATATGTTGAAAAGTATTGGCGAGTTTACTGTTCCTTACTATAAGTCATTCTTAATGTAACATATTTGAGATGCAGTGTGTAAACTGTCCGTCATAACAAAGCATTTTTTAGATATCGTATTCCAGACTGTTTTAATTAGATATTTGGGAACATTTTTCGCGATCATTTTGTATATGAGACCAGAAATCCATACAGTATCGAAAGTCTTTTCAAGGTCTATTAGACACGCAGCTGCACGGTATTGTGTGTGTGTGCAGAAAGTACATACACTTGCGTATGTGTGCGCGCATACGCATACATAAACACATGTATAAAGGCAACTCTTTCGAAAGATATAAATCAGAGAAAGTACAAGGAGAAAAAGAAGACTCGACCACCCCGTCGCATTTAACCCCCCCCCCCCTCGCACGATTTCCTCATTACCTTCCGCACCATTAACGAATCAATAGCAGAAATCACTCCCCCTCTAAAGGAGCCGAGGGAGGGGAAGAGGAATCAAGGAGTAGGGCTTTCGGTGGACTCGCGGCGAGCAACTCGATGACGCAGCTTCGCAATCAAGTTGAGCCGCACGTCGAGGTGGAGGCGCAGCGGCGACGGCGGCCACGGCGAGAGGCCGGACAAAACCGCAAATTATTAATTTTCATAAAGCCGATTAGGGCTACACGGGCGCGAGGAAGGAGGTGGGGGAGGGTAGCGGGCGAGTTGGAGCACATAACCCAAGGGCCAATATAGTCAGGAAGAGCAGCAATCCGCTCCCCGCCCCGTCTCCCTACTCCCTCTCCCGCGAGAGCAGCGCGGCCACCTACCTCGCGCGTCGGCGCTCCTCTCTCTCCCTCGATCTCCCTCCGTCTGCCTCCATCTTCCACACTCCTCTCTACCGTCCTCATCCCGATCCCCGGCATAGCGAGGTGTACGTGTGTCTGTAAGTACCTGCACGCGCTTGTGTATATAGTACAGCAATCTATATAAGAGAGAAGGACAGAGAGGAGAGCGGTACGTGCGCACGCGGCTGTCAGCGGGCTCTCGGCTCTGGCGCCAGCTCAGACATAACCAGCGCGCTCTGCAACTCCCCCCAACCCCCCGCATCTTCACCCTCGAGGAAATATTACTGGAATATCTCCCCGGGAACGTTACGGCTGCCGCGTCGACGGCGTCGGGGGAGGACAGGAGAAAGAGATAAAATTTTTAGTCTCTCGTTCACTATATGGCTCGTTCGTTCGTTCGCTCGCTCGCTCCTCCTGCCGCCGCCGCCGCCGAGAGTCCACGGGACACCGGCGCGACTCAATATATATTATATATACGTCAACAGAGGGAGCGCGCGCAAGTGGAAAGAGGTTGAGAGGCGAAAATTGAGGTGGAGAAGGAGCATGCGGGTAGAAGGGGGGGTACGCATCATCTCGGCGAGAACCTTTTAATTAATTATTGTCTCTTCAAAGCGCGCGCGACCGGATCGACAAGTACGGTGGGGTAGTCTTAAGACGGGAATAGGGTTTAATCTACGAAGCACTATACTGTAAATTTTGGCCAAAACGACTACGGATAGTGTTCGATTTTGATGCAGACAATCGTTTTCGACTTTTCAACTTAATTGCTCATTTTTTGTTTATTCTTTGAGAATTCACGTTTGACTTGAGCGAAAAAGTTCTCTTGCTTCGTTAATTATAGTTATTGGCCTTGTAACGTATATTTGTTTAATTTATTCAAGTAGACGTACTCTTGGAATTATACAATTAAGTCCTTGGTATTATCATCAACTTCAATGCTGAATATGCGAACGAAATGAAAAATTACGGACGGGATGAAAACTTAAGTTACTCGACTCTAACTAGTATCGGGTTAGTTTACATTTTTAAATCTTAGGCTCGAGAAGGGAAATCTAATTTGATCCTAGTTCCGATTTGTTCCACTTTGTGCTATTTAACGTCGCTCTATTTATGCTTCGAAATAGCAGTGCAAATCAGCGACGGAGGTCTATGATGTATTTGTAAACAGAGCACATGTAAAGCACTTCATATTATATAATAATTTTATAAACACAAACGTATATATTTTTTGAATTCTCTCCCATGTTGGAAAGATCTGTGGATGTATATATGTATATATATATATATATATATATATATATACTAGCATCCCCCGTCTCGGCTTCGCCCGAGATAATAATTTAAGCAATTTCATAAACAATTCAATAATATCTAAGTAAAAGTACTCTATATGTAAAAATCTGTATTACTATAAATAATTTACCGTAATTTAGCTATCGTCGCGTTTTTCGTTTGTTTCGAATTTATCTATCTATCTATCTATATATATATATATATATATATATATATATATATATATATATATATATATATATATATACATATATGCATGTTGCATGCGGCTTCTACATATTCATTTATATAAATGTATAGATTTTATATATAAATCCATACCCACACCCGCAGATCTTTCCAACATGGGAAAGAATTTAAAAAATTTATTTACTATATACGTTTTATTTTGTGTTATAAAATTATTATATGATCTTCAGTGCTGTACAGTCATCTGCAAAGTATAGTATGATAATCACATATTGCGTTTTAGCACAATGCATAATGCATTAGCTTGCGAATCGTAGAGTCGTGGGTTCGATACTCAGCGGAGGCCGGAATTTTTTTCATCGAAATAAAATAATTTATACGTTCAATAGAGGTACTTAACAATAATTAGAGTATAAAAAATATATTAATAATTATTAATTGTTGTTGTAAATCGTAATGCGTAATAGTCATATAGAAAATAATTTATGAATGCTAATTAAATGGTATGCGTCACCTAAATACGTAAATATATTTTTTATTTTAAATAAATAAATATTAAAAAGTTAAAAAATGATTCAATTGATCGAGGAAACAAAATTAGAATAATTTATAATTCGTCTGAATTTCTAGATTTTCTGACTAGATTCTGTCTAAGTTCGAACTTGGTATACCTACCAAAATCTAAGCTATTAAAAATGGGACAAATTAGAACTAGAGTTACAGAAACTTCTCAGAGTTACAGAACTCATTGCTGACAACATGAACAGACGGCTGCACACAACGATGCTGCTGCTAGATGTCCAGCAAGCCTTCGACAGGGTATGGCATGAAGGGCTCGTCTTCAAGTTCATTGCCAATGACATCCCCCACATTTTGATCGGGATAATAAAGCCGTTCCTATCAGACCGATTTATTCGAGTTAGAGTAGGCAACTCTCTTTCCGATCCAAAGACCATCTCAGCCGGCGTCCCTCAAGAGTCTAAGCTCTCCCCCCTACTTTTTACTTTTTTCTGCCATGATCTTCCCATACACGATACAATTACCACGTCACCCTACGCGGAAGATATTGCCCTCATAGACGCCACTAAAACAATCTGCCACAGCACCTCAAGGCTAAACAGATTTCTCCCACACCTCATCAACTGGTACTCACTGTGGAGACTCTCCATCAACGAGAGCAAGTCCAGTGCAATCTTTATCTCCCGTAAAAACCGCACCTCTCCAAACATAACGATTAAAGGCTCCTCCATCCCGTGGAGCCAATCGGTCAAATACCTCGAAGTGACGTTCAACAGGAACCTATCCTGGAAAAAACACCTCCGCCTCACCAGGAGCAAAATGTTAGAAGCCTTCTTAAAGCTCAAATCTTTCTTCCATAGCAAAACCCTGTCACCCAGAACAAAGGCCAGAGCCTTCTCCGCCATCATCAGGAGCATTGCCACATACGCCATCCCCATCTGGGGGTCCATCCCCCTAGAAAGACTTCAGCGACTCCAAGGCACCTACATGAGGCTGCTACGCTCTTCCCCGAACACCCCTTGGTACTTAAGGAACACTCGAGTACTTAAGGAAACTAACCTTCTTACTCTCAACGATTACGCGAACAAATTTGCCAAAAATCTGAGAGAATCAATTAAACAGCACTCGAACTCAGGAATCCAATCCCTGAGTAGTATCCTTCCTAAATGGACGGATCGCTACAGGAGGCCTTGCCACCTGATCAAACATCCGTAACCCCATCAGCCACTATCGGCCACTCCGTGCTTCGTTTTCGTACGTAAGCCTCTGCCCCCAAGAAGGCAGAGCCCCTAAACTCACCAATTCCTCCCCTATCCACATCCCACTCCTACTCCCCCACCCCCTACACCGTTCCGTTTAATAATATTTTATCCCAACAGGTAAAGGGAACGATACCTCCGGGTAGGAATCCCTGCGGGGAGGGGTTTTAGTCGGAGGCATGCGAAAAAGGCTCCATGAATCCGACACTACCTCTCTTAGAGAGGTGCTTTTAGACGATTTCCCCTCCCCGCGTCACCAAAAAAAAGGGATTCGTATCCTAAAGAAGGTGTGGCGTTGGCGGGATTACCTTTTTTCTTCTTCAGGTTAATCTGACACTACTCTGATACGTTATGGATATCTTTTGATTTTTGTAAATTTTATTTTTTCTTACTTGGGAAAATCTGTCTCTGTCTCTATCTCCTTCTCTTAGAAAATGGTTCTGTATGCCAAATCATACTAAATATAGTTTGAGATGGCAAACTATATTTTTGTTTTTATTGAGAATTCTGACAGGAGACTATGGTTTTTTTGTTTGAACAAAAGAAATAATGCTAAAATAGGGTTCTTTACCAATAACCTCGAAACTATGTATATATATATTATTTATTATATTATATATATATATATATATATATATATATATATATATATATATATATATATATACATTTTAAATACGGTTTCTACTGAGAAATATTGTATTGGCGTGTACGGGCGGTTGATTAAGATATCCCGTTGCCTCAAGACGATTTCTACCTGGGGGGTTAGTTTTCCTTATTAAATGTGCGGATCCAGAAGGGAAATCTAGGCTGATCCTAGTTCCGATTTGTTCCACTTCATGTTATTTAGCGTCGCTCTATTTATGTTTCGAAATAGCGGTGCAAATCAGCGGCGGAGGTCTATAATGTATTTGTAAACAGAGCACATGTAAAGCACTTAATATTATATAATAATTTTATAAACAGAAGAAAAAACATATATATTAATGATATAATATTATATACTTATAAATATTAATTGTTAAACCAATTGCTCATTTACTAACCAGAAACAAGTCTCAAAACAACCTAGTTTCTACCTAGTTTTTACTAGTTTTTAAACTTAGTTTCTAGCTTTTTCTTAATTTGATTGACAACGTTCACATTTTGCATTCTAAGATTTACCTTGTTTCTAGTCACAATTATTGATTCTATTTTTACTACCTAGTAACTACTTTGCAGGCTATTAAAAATTGTTACATTTCTACCAGGGCCGATACTAGTTAGATTCGAGAATGAATTGCTACACAGCTAACGCTAGCTTTTTTTTTAATAAACTGATCAAATCATAAAAGCAACGTTGATAATTTCAAAAATACACGAAATTATGTAAACGTCGAAAATAGCCAGAGGAGGGTAGTTCATTCATTAGCCCGTTTCGTAACAAAGAATAAAAAAGATACCCCCGAAAAAAGGGAAGACAAGAAAGCACGATAAATGCTGAATGAACGTGGATATAAAACGAGAGAACGGCGGGGCGGAGGTTCAGGAGTAGGAGGATAACGAACGATCGAAATTACGCAGAAGCGATTTGCGCTGGCGCGGCCCTTTGCCTGCAGCCGAGGCGCACACGTGCACGTGCACACACATGCGCGCGCGCGTCCACGTCTTTCTTGAATCGATTAAGTATATAGTGGATCAAAGTTATAAACTGTTTCCTTCTACCACCCCCTCCCAACCCTCTCCTCCGCGGTTCAAGAGATGAACCGCAGTGTATCTTTCGCCTCCTCATCCTCTCTCCTTCTCTGCTCCCTTCCCCTTATCCAGCGATTTTTTACCATCTCGTGACTCTCGGAATACTGTTCGCTCTGTGGCGCCACCGTACGAGCCGATCTCTTTCTCCTCGTCTTCGAGTATAAACGTGCGGCGCGCGTATATACACGGTTACCGTGTGCGTCTACAGCGCAAGGAGTCTGCGGGCCGAACTCTCCGGGTCCCTCTTTTATCTCGCACGCTCTTCCCTTATACGCACCGCCGTGCGATGCCCTTCGCCGCCAAGAAGACGCAAAAGTGCGCCTCGCCTCGGCCCGTTCGTTTTTTAAAAATAAAATGGTGGCTGCCGGTCGCCTGGCGCGGCGCGGCACTGATGCTTCGTCCTCGATTCTCTCGCCCGTGTACGAGAGAGAAAGAGAGAGAGACAGAGAGAGAGAGAGAGAGAGAGAGAGAGAGAGAGAGAGAGAGAGAGAGAGTAGATAAACGTGCATCGATGGGAAGGAGTGAAGATCGTCTGCACACGGACCACCTGAGATAGAAAGAGAACGAGAGAATGATCGAAAGAGAAAGAGAGAGAGAGAGGGAGAGAGAGAGAGAGAGAGAGAGAGAGAGAGAGAGAGAGAGAGAGAGCTCGATTAGACTCACAAAACAAATGGTCCATCGAGACTTTGGGCCTGCGCCTACACTGCTCCGTATTGGAGAGAGAAAGAGCTACAGGGAATCCTGAAGCTGCAGGCCAATGGCGCGGGCGCGGTACGGCCGATCTCAACAGAGGGACACCGAGATAATTGGATACGCACAATGCTGCAAGAAAAGGAAGGAACAAGAATTTTTTCTCTTTTTACCGTTAACGCGCGAGGTATTGGCGCGATTTATGCGAATTCTGTTCGATTTTATAAAGTCTTGTGTGCATCTGGCTATATATTTAAGATTCATTTAAGATTTTTTCCAATTTTCATTCAAGAATAATTCGATTCTCATCGAGTTCGACTAAAAAATCAATGATTTTTTTATAGTTTTTGGTAGCTTATTATACGTAGATTATAATACAATCGAAATTATAATTTCTCAGACAAAAAATTTAATTTAGTTTGACCTATACGAATTGTATATATGTTTATTAAACATAATTTTTATGATGATATGCTCGTGCTTATTATTTAAACTTAACTCGTTATTTTTTATTTTAATATAATTTGCTACATATAAAATGTGGAAAAAGTAAGAAATATATATGTACATCCGTTACAGATAAATTGTAAAAGATAAATTCATACAGTAATTATACTATTTTAATTTTTAAACTCGTTATCTGAAAAAAATCGTTTTCAAAATGCCCTCCACACGATATCTAAGTTCATTATTGATTATTAATTTTTCATTTGCTATTTTAAGGTATATCCAATGTATTGGAATATGAATCAAAATGCAAGTGACATTTTGATGTTATTTTTTAGATCTTCTTATATATATCTTATATGCGCACGTACACGTATACGTATAAGTAAGAACTAAATCACCCCTAACATTCAATCGATCGTTGGAAAAGAGGGCGCTCAACGCATCACAATCAGTCGAAGTGCCGTGAACGCGGGGAACCGACAGAAAGAAAAAAGAGCCCTACAAAAAAGCAAAAAGTGCCAGAATCCCGTCCTACATACGAACACGCGCATGCTCGCGCACACACATACACATACGTGTAGCACACTTCAATAAACCCTCCTCAAAAACGCTCGATTAGATAACGCTCGGTGACAAGAGGTGTATTGGTGCGACGAAGGTGGGAGAGGGGGAGACGATACTCGGCGATTCTTGGAACGACGACAAGTGTTTTATGAAGAAATAAAATGGATCCTCGCGCGCGAGTTCGAGTCTCGAGTGCTTTGCCCTCCATCTTTTGATCACTCTCGCACTTTTTGCTGCACAAAACCTAGCCCTGCCGAATTGAAAGGCCACACGTGATACACCCGTTCGCACGTGTATATATATATATATATATATATATATATATATATATATACACGTACAGGCGTATACACGCATGCATTAACAGCTGTATGTACCCGATAAATACGCTTCTACTGATAAACTTTCTCTCTCTCTCCTTCCTGTTCTATCTCTTTTCCGAGTTGCGCGGAGATTCCGGTAGAGAGAAAAACCGTGTGGTTGAGTTGCGCGTCGTTGTCTTGCCAAGCGAGCTATCTGACGGTGAGATCGGCGAGATGAGACACACACACACACACACTTTCCTCGGCCGCCTTTGACTTATGGTCGAGGCATCCCGGGAGCTCTATTACACCGAGAGGCCGCTAGGAGATGAGCATACGTAGAAGGACCAAGAAAATGCGGGAACAGAGGACTCAAGCGCGCCAAAGCAAAGGGAGAACGAATCGCGTCGAACGAAGAGCTCCGAAGCGGAAAGAAGAGAGGGGGACACTTTTTCGCGGTCGTTTTACTCGAATTTTGAAATTCGAGTTTTTATCTTTGTTCGCGCCTGAGAGATGCAGTCGACTATCTCTCTCTCTCTCTCTCTCTCTCTCTTTGTAGAAAGAGAGAGCGAGAGAGAGAAAGAGAGAGAAAATTTAATTTTTTTTCAATGCTAGCCAACACATTGAAAGGTATCGTATATTTTATAAAAATATATATATATATATATACACTAGCATCACACGACTCGGCTTCGCCCGAGATAATAATTTAAACGATTTCATCAACAGTTCAATAATATCTAAGTAAAATGTATATTATATGTAAAAATCCATATTACTATAAATAATTTACTGTAATTTACCTATCATCGCTTCCATATTAAAAGCTGCTTCAAAGCACCATCCGCTCCAAAATCGTGATTTTTCGCTGACCATTTTATACAATCTATATATATATATATTACTTACAACTTTTATAAGGGAAATTAATACTAGTCCAGCTCGGTCGAATGGTCATATTCAATTTAGGGATTCGTATTCTAAGAAGGTGTGACGTTAGTCGGTATTAGCTTTTTAGTTCTTCAGGTTAATCTGATACTCTTACACCATATGGATATCTTTTGATTTTTGTAAATTCTATTTTCCCTTATGAGGGAAAATCACTCTTTCTTTCTCTCTGTCTCTCTCTTTTTCTGTCTTCTTTTAGAAAATGGTTTTCTATGCCAAATCATACTGAAGATAATTTGTAACGACAAATTATGCTTTTGTTTTCATACGTTATATTAACATCAGAAGTGACATAGCTAAGTGACAATCAGATTCACCAGTTGCTACTAGGTGGCGTTTTGAATCATGAACATCAACTCAACTAGTCCGCTTAAAGCATTAATACCAGGCCAGCTCAAACAAATGTCCATATCCAACTTTGGGATTTGTGTCCTAAAGAAGGTGTGACGTTAGTCGGTATTACCTTTTCAGTTATCGTGTACAAACAAAAACGCGCTTTGTCTTTATAAATTAGTATGAAGAATTATGTGATATAAAGTATGATATGATCTTCGGTTTTTTTTCTCTTCATTCAATGCTTTATAAAAAGTGTTAGAGTGGTCGGATTTACTTCAAATATGCACCATTTTGTTCGATAATCTGTTTTCATCTAGACGGCAACTTCATAATACCCCTCTCGTAGAAATCCCTCTCCTTATTCGCGAAGAACTCGGACAGCTATTTTTCACAAGCCTCTTTTGAGTCCAACTTTACACCACCAAGAGCGTTCGACATGGACAGGAACAGGTGGTAATCACTTGGCGCTATGTCCGAGCTATATGGTGGATGTCAGTCAGTCTCTGATGAACTGTAAACAAAAATAGTCGAGAAGTTAAAAAATGTAATTTAACAAAATGAGTAAATTACATTTTGTACTAAGGAGCCAAAATCAAATGTTAAATGATCAATTTGAAAAATAACGATCAATTTATAGCCTTAAAGAACTAATGCATTGTTGACTTCGTCTTATATTATACGTTAATCGGTGTTGCTTAAAACAAATATGCTTCGTATACTAAATCAACGCTGCAATTATATTGACTTTCAGCTGTAAATCGCTTCATTTTCAAAAGAGTAAAATAAATTATGCATTTCCCGTGTAGAAATTAATTCTCGAATCTAACTAATATCGGATTAGTTATCCTTATTAAATGTTCGGATCGAGAAGGGAAATCTAGTCTGATCCTAGTTGCGATTTGTCACACTTTTATTGGCATTTTATATAGGGAACGAGTTTAGATTTTAATAGGTATACTAATTAGAAACTAGACAGAATCTTGATATCATAAAATCAGATATCATATTAGGTTGACAAATATCTCTCTTCCGCTTTTTTTGCTCTTCATTCAATGCTTTATAAAAAGTGTTAGAGTGGTCGGATTTACTAGCTTATACACTTAGCTATATGGTGGATGCGATAAAACCTTCTATCCGAACTCCAGTAGCTTCTGACGAGTCATGAACAAAGTCTGGCGTTGTCCTGGTGGAACACTATACCCTTCCTGTTGGCCATTTGTGAACGCTTCTGGTCGATAGCCTACTTCAAGCGGTCCAGTTGCTTACAATAGCTGGTAGAATTAAGCGTCTGGCCATATGGGAGCAGCTCACAGTGGACGATTCCCTTCCAATCCCACCAAACACACAGCAAAACCTTTCTGGCCGTCAATCCCGACTTGGCCACTGTTTGAGACGGTCCAGCGGCCTCGGACCACGGCCGTTTTCACTTGATATTGTCGTGCGTGATCCATTTTTCGTCGCCAGTTACCATCCGCTTCAAAAATGGGTCGAGTTCGTTCCGTTTCAGCAGCACATTGCAGGCGTTGATTCGGTTCAAAAGGTTTTTTTTGCGTCAAATCATGCGGCACCTAAACATGAAGCTTTTTTTGTATCCAGCCTTCTGCAGATGGTTTAAAATGGTTTGGTGATTAACTCTCATCTCCTGGGCGATGTCAACAGATGTCACATGCCGGTCTAACTCGATAAATTCCATGATTTGATCGGTATTCGTCGTCACAGGTCTTCCGCCGGCTAGTGTCATTTTCACCGGCTCTGAATCATCGAAACCATTCCTCTGCGATTTGAAGAGATAGTGTGCCATCCCTCAAAACACCATTAATCTCACGGAACGTTTCTCTAGCGGATTTGCCTTTGACGAAGGAAAACTTTAAAATAGCGCGAATTTCGGCGTTAGTGAACTCCATGTTTACACGTCTATAACTTTTGAACGCAATATCCAAACTAATCATGCATAGGGTCATTTTGTACGTTATGTCAAGACCTTATGATTAATGTATAGTATTGCCAGATACGAGCTCGGTGGCGCTTTGTACATAGTCGCGAAAGTCATAAGACAAAGAGGCGGAAGGATGATATTTGACAACCTATTATATAAACCCGCAGATCATTCCAACATGAGAAAGAGTTTAAAAAATAGATTTGCTCTATATATGTTTTATCTTGTGTTTATAAAATTGTCATATGTTGTTAAATGATGTATAGTTGTTTTCAAATATAGAATCGTAATCGCATAATGCGTTAGCTTGCGGAGAGTTTCGTTTCAGCCGTCGGGCAGGCAACACGTATTCTTCAGTTAGTGAAGCTAATCTTAATGTATTGCGCATGAATGCGTTAAATACAAATATTGGGCTAATCACGAATCATAGATGTGATTCCAAGCAATGTTACAGTATATTGCCAGATCATATGGCAGTAAGTGCTGCACCCAAACCTTCTAAAAGAAAAACTACATTAAGAGAATCCGATGCCAATGACACTGGATAAAAGCATGAGCAAGGTTAAAAAAGAATTCACGCCAACGCAATCAATTAATAAAAAATAAAAAATAACTAAAAAAGAAAATATTAAAGTGGGAACTAGATAATAGATAGAAAATTTGATAATAGAACAAAAAACTTCTTTTGTATATGACAGCAAAAAATAACAATAGAAATGTTAATACAGCGAAAACCAACCATGGAAGGAAAAACAACATAAGAACCAATTAATATTATAAGTATACATGTAAAATGATGGTATATGCTATTGATTTACCGCACAACGCTACTCTCATCAACTTCTATCTATAGGAAGAGTACTAAAAATTTTCAGCAAGCTGCGTCAGTTACTTAGGTTAAAAAATTATGGATTTCTACGGATGAACGTGTATCAAATGAGGCTATGATGAATTTGTAAGCTAATTTAGTGAAATTAATTTGTTACTAGCAATATCAATACAGATTTTAAGTTGAAAAAATATAATGCATTACTTCATTCAGAAATATTTAGAAATGATTACACATTTTTATACATATATACAAATTTTATACAAGTTTATTTAGAACCTCATATATGTAAATATATTGGTTTTTTTCATAATACAAATTCTAATCTATGTTTATAAACAGTTTTGGCAAACCTATCTAGAATAGAGTTTGAGTCTAATTTTATATCCGAATGTATAATGCAAACTCTATAAGTCTATCTTGATTCATAGTGGATCTTAGCCATGTTTTTAGTCTTCTCAGTGTTGAAAATGTTCTCTCGTCTGTTGTAGCACTAACAGGTAACGTTGCTGAAATTTTCAGAAGAACATATATAGAGTATGTATCATGATCGCTGTGTTGAATCAAATTAATCGCGGTATAATCAGCGTACTTTTCTTTTGTCGATTTTTCTTTCCATAATTCTAATTCAGCAATGGTCTTTAATTTTATTATTGTTGAAGATTCTTTTTAAAAAATAGAATATTTTTCTGCAAGATTAAAGGTTACTTCTTTAATCAAATTGTTCTCTTTCAAGGTAATTGCTTAGGAAAGAAAATTGATAAATTGTATAATTCCATCGTGTCTTTAGGCAAACGAAACTTCAGATCTTGTATTACATTTTCTAATGTTGGAATATAAAAAGATTGTCTATAATATATTTCAGGATCAGGGCCTGCATAATTTTACGGTAATTTTGTCTATTATTAAGCGAGGAATTGTTATTTCCACTTTCAATTCTTTTGACTCAGCAAGCTATTTCAGAACATCTCAAAACACTGGGTATGGTCCAAAAACAAGGACATTGGGTTCCTTACGAACTGAAGCTAAGAGACGTCGAGCGTCACTTATTCGCTTGCGAACAATTGGTCAAAAAGTAAGCCCAGACGTACCTCTACTTCGATGGCCAAGCCAAACATTCATGGAAAGAAGCTAATGCTGTACATTTGGTGGGATCAGCTTGGAATAATCTATTACGAACTAGTCCAGTACAATCAAACCGACACCGGGGAACGTTACCAAGAACAGCTGATGTAATTCAGCTGAGCATTGAAGATTGAACGTCCACATTATGCCATGGTCTGGATGACAAGCACTTCACTTCTTACGAGGAATTGAAGAAATAGGTCGATTCGTGGATTTCCTCAAAAGACGAGCAATTTTTTAGACGGGGTATACACTTGCTGTCCGAATGGTGGTTAAAAGTAGTAGAAAGTGATGGGCAATATTTTGAATGACTTTATTTGTACTTTTTTACAATAAATTCTTATGTCTTTATAAAACACGGCGGAAATTTATTTGTACACCCAATATAAACTAATTATATTGTTAGTTTATGGTTGTTGTTTAATTTTGTCTCGTTTATTGCTGGCACATCTGGCTTATTAGTTTTCAGAAATACATCCAGTGAATTCCTTCTACTATGTGAAATTATAGAATTTACATTAATTGCTGCTATTTTTATTTATTGATAGACTCTAGCTTAGAATTTGAATTTCTTTTTCCATTGATAACCGAACGATTCACAAATCATACTAATCTTTTGCGGTTTCAAACAGATCTTGTTTTAATTTATGAAATAACTCTGTTATTTCTTTATTTAATTGGACTGTGACCTTAGTGATTAAATCAGCAATTTTTGTACTGCATTATTGGGTATTCTCTAAGTGTTTCCAACTTTATTACTTGATATTGTAGAACTTTAATTTTTGTTAGCTTATTTGTATCGCTATTTGCTGTGCACTGAACAATGACATTTTTTATATTGTCTATTTTAGTTTTCATGGCTACGGTTTTCTAATTTGTAAATTTTCATTGTTTCTATTTTCTATTTCATGAAGTATATCTTTTCAAAGCTAAACCTTTCAACACCAACGTTTTTGGTGTGAACTCTCTTAGCGTGAATATGCAGAATTGAATTTTATGTTTTGTTAAGTTATTTTTACAATTTTGTAAGCTGCCATGCTGGTTGTGATGATGTTACGTTTGCCGTTATTTATATTTTTTATTTTCATTCAAATTCACAGCCTAATTTAATTTCAACGAATATTTTAAATGTCTTATACTACATTTTTTTCAATTATTATTGGTGGTGGTTTTTCATTTCATTGCATTTGAATGTCACTGATAGTATTATTTATGATATGATTTATATTTCTGTTTATATGCGTTCCCGCTCAATTTAGCTTACTCATTTTTTGTAGTATAATGTTTCAGTGTTGTTCGATTTCAAATTTTCTTCGATGGTAGTATCCGTTTCTCTTTCGTTTACATGCGACGCTTTCTGAGCGTCCGTTATGACATCACTTGAAACTGTCTGTTCCCGCGCCGCGTTGGTTTTCGCTGTATTAACATTTCTATTGTTATTTTTTGCTGTCATATACAAAAGAAGTTTTTTGTTCTATTATCAAATTTTCTATCTATTATCTAGTTCCCACTTTAATATTTTCTTTTTTAGTTATTTTTTATTTTTTATTAATTGATTGCGTTGGCGTGAATTCTTTTTTAACCTTGCTCATGCTTTTATCCAGTGTCATTGGCATCGGATTCTCTTAATGTAGTTTTTCTTTTAGAAGGTTTGGGTGCAGCACTTACTGCCATATGATCTGGCAATATACTGTAACATTGCTTGGAATCACATCTATGATTCGTGATTAGCCCAATATTTGTATTTAACGCATTCATGCGCAATACATTAAGATTAGCTTCACTAACTGAAGAATACGTGTTGCCTGCCCGACGGCTGAAACGAAACTCTCCGCAAGCTAACGCATTATGCGATTACGATTCTATATTTGAAAACAACTATACATCATTTAACAACATATGACAATTTTATAAACACAAGATAAAACATATATAGAGCAAATCTATTTTTTAAACTCTTTCTCATGTTGGAATGATCTGCGGGTTTATATAATAGGTTGTCAAATATCATCCTTCCGCCTCTTTGTCTTATGACTTTCGCGACTATGTACAAAGCGCCACCGAGCTCGTATCTGGCAATACTATACATTAATCATAAGGTCTTGACATAACGTACAAAATGACCCTATGCATGATTAGTTTGGATATTGCGTTCAAAAGTTATAGACGTGTAAACATGGAGTTCACTAACGCCGAAATTCGCGCTATTTTAAAGTTTTCCTTCGTCAAAGGCAAATCCGCTAGAGAAACGTTCCGTGAGATTAATGGTGTTTTGAGGGATGGCACACTATCTCTTCAAATCGCAGAGGAATGGTTTCGATGATTCAGAGCCGGTGAAAATGACACTAGCCGGCGGAAGACCTGTGACGACGAATACCGATCAAATCATGGAATTTATCGAGTTAGACCGGCATGTGACATCTGTTGACATCGCCCAGGAGATGAGAGTTAATCACCAAACCATTTTAAACCATCTGCAGAAGGCTGGATACAAAAAAAGCTTCATGTTTAGGTGCCGCATGATTTGACGCAAAAAAAACCTTTTGAACCGAATCAACGCCTGCAATGTGCTGCTGAAACGGAACGAACTCGACCCATTTTTGAAGCGGATGGTAACTGGCGACGAAAAATGGATCACGCACGACAATATCAAGTGAAAACGGCCGTGGTCCGAGGCCGCTGGACCGTCTCAAACAGTGGCCAAGTCGGGATTGACGGCCAGAAAGGTTTTGCTGTGTGTTTGGTGGGATTGGAAGGGAATCGTCCACTGTGAGCTGCTCCCATATGGCCAGACGCTTAATTCTACCAGCTATTGTAAGCAACTGGACCGCTTGAAGTAGGCTATCGACCAGAAGCGTTCACAAATGGCCAACAGGAAGGGTATAGTGTTCCACCAGGACAACGCCAGACTTTGTTCATGACTCGTCAGAAGCTACTGGAGTTCGGATAGAAGGTTTTATCGCATCCACCATATAGCTAAGTGTATAAGCTAGTAAATCCGACCACTCTAACACTTTTTATAAAGCATTGAATGAAGAGCAAAAAAAGCGGAAGAGAGATATTTGTCAACCTAATATGATATCTGATTTTATGATATCAAGATTCTGTCTAGTTTCTAATTAGTATACCTATTAAAATCTAAACTCGTTCCCTATATAAAATGCCAATAAAAGTGTGACAAATCGCAACTAGGATCAGACTAGATTTCCCTTCTCGATCCGAACATTTAATAAGGATAACTAATCCGATATTAGTTAGATTCGAGAATTAATTTCTACACGGGAAATGCATAATTTATTTTACTCTTTTGAAAATGAAGCGATTTACAGCTGAAAGTCAATATAATTGCAGCGTTGATTTAGTATACGAAGCATATTTGTTTTAAGCAACACCGATTAACGTATAATATAAGACGAAGTCAACAATGCATTAGTTCTTTAAGGCTATAAATTGATCGTTATTTTTCAAATTGATCATTTAACATTTGATTTTGGCTCCTTAGTACAAAATGTAATTTACTCATTTTGTTAAATTACATTTTTTAACTTCTCGACTATTTTTGTTTACAGTTCATCAGAGACTGACTTCCAGAAACAATATCTAGATTTAGGCTTTTCCCAATTTAAAATAAAAATTATATTTTTTACTTCTTTTCTTTATTAAATTAACCTCATATATTTTCTTATCGTCAATATCTCTGCACATTTAAAAATCTAAATAGAAATTGGAATTTTTTGATATCTTTAAAATATCATGAATAATTTTTCAAAAACCATAGTGACTTTTTTATAATATAGCTTTTTAACTCAGTAATCTTGAATTAATCAGCTTGAAAAAAAAAATCTTTTTGAAATCAATATTATCTAGAAATATATCTGTTAATATATGCTTTTAAAAACAAACGATAGAATTCAGATACTCGATGAAAGGTATTTCAAATACTCAAAAATTTGAATAATACATAAAAATTTATAAAATGAAAACTAATATAGATATCAAGAAAAGACATACACGATTTCAAATAAGTTTTCAGATACTTTTAAATTTTTTACAAAATATTGAAATTCAAAAACTTATAAAAAATCATAAAACTTATAAAATCTTCCAAAAAATCTATAGTAAAATTTACATGTATTTTAGAAAAGACTAGCACATTTCAAATTTTGTATCGAAAACTGATATGTTTCATTTAGCTGCAGAGAAGATTGGAATACATTTTTATTTTTATGTCGTCAACTAACACATTTAATTTGTTTGCATAGGTAGACTGCTAATTTTGATTCGGAAACTGTACGAATTGAATTGTGTTACTTTTCGCCAGTCATCCTGAATTGTATTACTTCTTTCGTCGTAAAATGAATTCAGAAAGTCTTCGTTGGAGGCGTCGATTTATTGATTAGTACTAAACGTTTTTTACTCACAGAGTTGATTTTGCTCTAAGTATAAATGAATTCCAAAGTTCAATTTGACATGTTTCTCTAAATAGATTTTGGAGCAACCTTGTTTATTTTTAAAAAAATTGCAAGCATTATTTTGCATTTATAAAATACAAAGAAAATAACTGTTCCGTAATTTTTTTTACATGTAGGTATTAAAACTTAAAGAAAATATGAATTAAAACGAGATCTATAATTATTTAATTGAATATTAAATAAATTTGCATAGTATACACTACCTTTTTGCATATTAGGTAATTATTGTTTACTTTTGAGATTAGAGTATTAGATTTTAAAAGAATAAATTTTAAAAAAATAATCAAAATAGCTTATGTTAAGAGAAAAATTTAATAGATTCTTTTAATGAGGGGGTAACTCTTTTAATTGTAAGGGAGTGAAGGGAATAAAATGTACAGCGACATAGGACACTGAATTGTATTAAAGGTTTAATATGATATTAAGATTAGTGATAATTATAATTTTTTAAAAATTCGTAACAATATCTTTTTCTATACTCAATGAATATAAAGATAATATGAAATTGAAAAGGAAAAGGAATTGAATTATACTATCTTCAAAAATACGCGATCATTTGTACAATATTTATCGTCTACTCGTATAGAAGCTGTTAAAACAGCCTGAAACTTTCAAATTGCGCAACTTCCACCAATAGCACTTTAAAGTTTAAGATGCCGTAACTCTAAAGTTTTTTAAAACTTGAGTACACTTTGCAATCGTACACAGTGGAATAAAATTTTGTGATAATAAATTTATAAGTATATTATATAATTTATAATGTACAATGAAGAGTTTCAAAGTACTATTCAGTAATTAATACATTCAATTGTAATATATTATGTATTTGATTATACAAATATTATGTAAAATACTTTAATTGTACTTTTGTCGACCGCTTATATACAAATTTATTGGACTGTAAGACCAATGAAAAAATATTTATTAATTAACAAATATTATTTTCCAGTCCATAGATTATTTTAAAGGAGATGCGCAAAAGAAATACTCTATAAACCGTATTGAAATTAATTATGGAAACAAATGTAATTATATAAAGAGAATACATAAACGTTTAAATATTTTCAAATAAATGTTTTGTACTTTGAATCGAACAAAAACTGATTTATAGAGATTATATTATGGCAAATTTTGTTATTATTTCCAAGCTTGTTCTGACTGATTTTTCATAAAAAAAAAACCATTTCAAGAATTATATTATTATGTTAATGAAGTATCTTAATCTATTTCAGAATTTTGTCAAACTCCATAGATGTTTTATATTTATTATCCATTAAGAATTAAATTTATCAGTATAGCCAATGTAAATATTACCTGTTAAATGAAAAAAAAAACTATGACTCCTACTAAACAAACCAGCAAATTCAAAACCCCCATCATCGATTATTTATTCAAGTATATGAAGATTACCGATAAAAGTCTTCTTCCTCGTGCAGCAGAAGGAGTCGCACTTCTTCTCACTCCTAACACACACACGCACACACGCACACACGCACACGCACGCACACATCTTCGTCTAAAAAAAAGTCGCAATGCAACATCGGTGGCAAGAGCTGCGGCATGGTCTCTTAAAAGAAATGCCGTTCGGGAGTCCAACCGGGCAGTCGACCGGGCGTTGTTTTCGCTCAGAAGGACTCGGCAGAGATTGATGTAAGGAAGTTTACTCCGGCATTAATCGAGTGATTACCTATGAGTCTCTTGAAAAAAATCAATCGTCGAGAGATAGAGTAAGAAAGATGCGAGATATGGGGGAGGAGGGCTGGAAATGACACAGAAAACACCGTCGTTCCCCGATCGTGCGCCAATGCAGAGAGATCATCATCTCACTTTCTCTCTCTCTCTCTCTCTCTCTCTCTCTCTCTCTCTATATATATATATATATATATATATATATATATATATATATATATAGCGGAATCGTCGATTGTTTTAATGCATTTGTCCGTGCGTATGGTGAGCGAGAAAAGCACTCTTTCCAATTAATCAACGGCAGGGATGTCGAGCGTCACGAACCATCGCCGCGGATTCCTAGGTCGGGATTCGTTTTCAACGCTTGCTCGTTGGTCCGTTCACTCGTATATCGCTCGGCTGACCGACTGGGCCCCTTGGAAATATAGTTTTAATTGGTTGTTGGGGAGAGATACTAATAGGAAGATCGATTATAGAGAAATCTTACGATTTCTGGCCGAGGCTTTTGATCAATGAGTTGTAAACGTGTGACAAATAAATAATTGGATTTTTTCTTACACTAAATCCGAAAATACATGCATGAAATGGCAATTTCGTAGTTTTCGTAGTTTTTTAAAATATATATGTTTCTATCGACAGTTTATGATCTAAAATCTATTTGTATTTATAGATCGATTTTAATTGCTGCACTGTTCAATTAATAAGGATGTAGCTAAAAATAACCTATAAATAAATAATTTTTTTAAACTTTCACAACGAACTAAATGTAACAACAGAAATTCAAAAGAAATAAAAAATAATAACATTGTTATAGACTAAATCAAAATATTCTATAATAATAAGAAAAAGACTTTACTAATCAATTGTTTTTTGTAAGTTAACAAACAGTCTTAGTTTATTTTATTTACAATTGTCATTTTAATAACGATAAATAATATATATATATATATATATATATATATATATATATATATATATATAAGAAGCTGGTATAATTTGCTTTTCATCTTAAAAAAGGAAGGATCGAAGTCTGATCAAATCGGTCATTGCGGTTATACTAACAAATACTTTCATCAGCGTATATGATATTCATATCGTCATATGTCTAAATTACATGGTGAGTCTTTGTTCCGTCTTTGCAATTCACACTCGTCTATTAATATATATATATATATATATATATATATATATATATATATATATATATATATATTTATACGAATGCTGTGTAGCACAGTTGTAGAGGAGAGCGTCGACTGTAAGCGAGCAACAAATGGGGAGCATCCCCTCGTATCGTGTACGAGTAGAGTTATTACATCTCATAATTCATTTATGAGTTTCGCACAGAAGCTACGGTTCGACGAGCTCCGTCTACATGTCGAGCGAACACACACACACACACACACTTATATATATTTATGCCTATATATGTATGTATGCATATGTGTATATATATATATATATATATATATATATATATAGAGAGAGAGAGAGAGAGAGAGAGAGAGAGAGAGAGAGAGAGAGAGAGAGATAATACACAAATATTAATTGCTCTTCTGTTTTTATATAGTTAATAATTTGTATAAAAAGAACTTATATTAGAACAGATTATTGCTCAAGAGCAATGTTAAATAAAAAGAAGAAGAGAAAAGCCCTCATCTCGGAAATCCAGCTCATCCAACCGCGAATCCCCCTCTCTCCCAATAACCTCCCTCGTCCCCTCGTCCAAATAGTCCGCTCACGTCCAGTGGAAGAGCACACGAGGGTGAATTCTCTCGTGAGTGTGGCAGTTTCGCCGACTCAAGACAGAGAGCCAGGGAGAGAGAGAGAGAGAGAGAGAGAGAGAGAGAGACATAAGGAGGGTGGCGGAGGGAGAAAGGGAGCCACGACAGCGGTGCTGTCCAGTCCACTCGACTGGAGAAGGGAAAGGGGGCGGCGGGTTCGAGAGAGGGAAAGCGGCGGAGCAAAGTCCAGGGCGGGCAGCCTGCGGGCTCGATCGATAGAGGCTAGAAGAGAGGCGCTCGCCGCAGCCGAATGCGCGTTTCTAGGAGGTGGACACGACGACGACCGTGCGCTCGCGTAATACTCTCCTACACTATATATATATATATATATATATATATATATATATATATATCTCCCATACGTGTAGTCGCTCACCACTTTTTCCTCCTCCCCCTTACAAAGTCAACTTTACGGCCCTCCCTCTTCCAGATTATCGCTATCTTGCTCTATTCGTGCCACCGCCAGCGTATCGAGAAACTGACCCTTGCGTGGCGGAAAATTTCCTAGCTGAGTATTACAAAAATTTGCTCAGTTGATTTTTGATAACTTTCAGCATATTAGAAAGCATTAGGAAATTCTATCATTTTTATCTATTATTGTTACAACATACTCCAGTATATTTAAGAGAATATGGGATACCTTAATCATTAATTATATGTATATTGAAATTATATTAGTTTTTCCTATAAATCTCGGTGAATCGATTGAGAAATGGTAATCCAGTGTGCGCGAAAGCTTTTTGCATTTTTCGGAAAAGATCTTTCCCGAAAAGCCTCGAAGCAGCCTCCGCAGTTTTTCTTGAAAACGCATTAGAGGATGACACCCGCGCACTCGTCTATATATATATATATATATATATATATATATATATATATATATATATACGAACTATTTACCTCCGTCCATACGATATAACGTACCCGGGAACTATCTCTCACTGCGTCGAGCTTTGCCCCCATGTAACATAGATAGACATATCTATATATAAACACTGGTATATGTTCACGTACAAGCGCGCGCGTACACACAATTACGCACGCCAGGCTGTGACTGCGCCTCCTTGTCGGATCGCTCGTCGTTTTATTTGATTTCCCATTGCTATATATCTTATTCCTCCTCTGCGGAGCGCCCGATGTTTGCTCGACGGATTTTCTTCTCGAGTCTCCGCTTCGTTTTCTATTCCGCGCCACTTTTTTCTCTATCTATACCCGCCTCTCTTTTTTATCTATACTCTCTCTCTCTCTCTCTCTCTCTCTCTCTCTCTCTCTCTCTCTCTCTCTCTCTCTCTCTCTCTCTCTCTCTCTCTCTCTCCCTGTTATATATTTGATCTCGGTGTATTTGCGCGTAGGGCACATATGTACAGATATCATAGCTTCTTTATTAAGTCTAAAGGTATGGAACACGACGAATTGGACGCTTTTTTCTTATTGTTGCGAGTCACCGATGAAGAATTTGCAAAAAAGGTTCTGTTGTGGAAAGCTTATTGAAATCGGATCGTTCCTAATAATTGCTTTGTTTTTCGTTAACTTCGTTAACTATAAACTTCGTTAAGTATAAGTTAAATAATTTGGAATTCTTCAACTGTACCTACAGAGCCTCGACTAAAAGACCAGACCTCACTGGGGACTCGCATGTCTTCCTTCTCGTATATACTTTTGCCTTGTTTAAGTTGCGTGCGTGCTGTTATTCCACAAGCGTGATGAAGCTTCTGAAACTCCTCGGGAATGATCGTAAAAAGCTCGCCCTTGTCTTTTTCGCTAAACTCTCGTATTTTTCTTGAATGCCGACCTTCCTTCTACCGCTTGGAGTCACGCCCGCCTGGTGCAGTGCTAGTTATTTTTGTAAGACGGCCCCAGCATTTACTGTACGGTTTTGTAATATTATCATATAATGTCTCTTCTGAACGTCATATAATATAGTACGGTCCTATGCTTTTATTCGGTATACTTTCTAATAAAAAATCTATATTCTATGCGTTTATCAAAAAATAAGAAAATAATCATTTCTGATAAATAATTAATCATAGAATAAGATGTGGTACTTAAAATCATATGACAGTGCATTACATTTTATCACTTTACCTTTCTTGATGTAAGCACTATTATGTGCCATTCAAGTATAATTGAAATATGGCTTGCATATATATGTTTTGATTTTGGGGTTATCTCTAAGAAAAATGCGAAAGAATTGTTTAAAAACAGTTTGTATTGATCGGATATCAGAATAAACTTAAATAATCGTATATATCGTAGATATCGTCGCATAAATTTTGGGATACAGACTTAGGAAGATTTTTGTATGTGAGGTTACCTTAATTTTTGTCACTATTCACATTTTTTATTTCAATTTAACATTATTAAAACTTAATGTATTATATGTAATAAAAATTCAAATTCTTATCAATACAGCAAATTAAAAATTGGAATAATCTAATTAATGTAAAGAAACAGCAAGAATAGTAGGAAATAACTTAAGTGAGAGAGAAAGTTGGAGAAAAGGAGATTAAACGCAGGAAAAAGGCATCGAGTAACAAAAGGGAGAAAAGAACTACATAGAGAAGAAGTAGCAACGTAAAAAGTCCAAGTTGGATACAGAAAGCAGAGCAGGTGGAGCGGGAGCAAAAGTTAATGAAAAAGAGGAGGAGGGTGCGCAGAAGGGCAATCGTCTGAAAAGCCAACAACGCAGCCAAGAATAGAGACAGAGAAACAAGGAGAGAGTGTGTATGTGTACGTATCTTCGTTCAGAGAGAGGCGAAATTTTGTCCGCAAGCTCGGCGTCCCTACGCTTCACCGATCAACTTTTGTCGAGGGGATTTTTTCGCTTCGACTATATTGCTATAGTTCAGTGGCGTAAGCGAGTTATTAATTGGCATCTGCAATTGAAGGACTTATATTAAGTACGACAGATTTCAATCCTATGTTATTATTCGAAGACGATTTTCTTGTCCTTATACACTAAATAGTCATTGAACAAAATCGAAGAGGTTCTAAAATTGCAAATTTTCTAAATGATTTTGTTCTTGAAGTTGTTTGAAACATATTAAAAAATTTTCTCGTTCTGTTGCTTCTTATGAATCCACTATAATTTTCGTCGTGTCAGCACCTTAAACATGATGTTATACTCCATTAGTAACCCAGATGTGTTAATTGTTTTATAATAGGAAAACGGCCGAGGGCGGAGACATCGGAATAAAAATCACTTAGAATTTTTGGGTCAAGCTCTTCCAATTTCACAACGATTATTGTTCACTCGAGATAACGATGTCCATTACTAAATTTATTTATGTTAATTCTCTTTATTTCGATGATATACTCAGGCTTTAAGTTGCATCGTAATCCATATTATAAAAAACGTAGATTTATTTTACAGATGCATTTGTACCGATAGGTTGTTTGAAATGAAAATATTAATATTAGTCTCTACAAATTATTTAAGAGAAAATATATTTAAGTATTGCACATTGGCGATGAGGATGACAGATGAGGGATTTGTTAGAGATCAGCCCCAAAATGAACCCTATAAAGTTTTAGAAGTTTATGCTCTCTCAATCTCAAGATATCTCAAGATAATTAACTGTTCGTTAATTAAATAAAATATACTATGCATATTTAATGAAATTATTATAATAAAATATCTTATATTATTGCTGGTGGACTGGAAAACAGAATAAAATTTCCAACAAAAAAGCACTAATCCATACTATGACCGTACATACACAATTTCTTAATTATTATCGATTGAATTTCAGTACAATTTACACGCAATAGCTTGTGGTTATATAAATTTTTTCTTGCCAAACTTGTATAAATTCAAGAAGATGCCAAAAACGAAACCAAACTCAGAAAATCATTCTTCTCGTTGATTGCTTAATCTGAATACCATATTTCATCTTCATTTCATAAATCTGAAAATTCAAAATTCCTTAAGTCTATAATCACGAAATGTCTTGAACTACAGTATCTTCGTACAATGCATTTAGTTCAAGAGCTTTAAATCCGCATTTACGTCAATAATCCAATGACTTCATAAACCGATGAAAATGAAGTTTTCGTTGAGATAACCTATGCATAGGTTTATAAATACGTTAGGTGCTTTCGATTGCAGATGCACTAAAGGAGTCAAAAAATTATAACTCTATAACTCTACATTTTATTAGCTCGTGAGGTTATGAGGTAATGGTAACTGTCTTTCAGAGCTTCACTATTGAGTTCAACTCTTATTCATATTGCTTTCTAAGATTTTCGGATCATGTCATTATGAGTTTATGCGCTTAACCACTTGCGGATGAAACGATTTATGAGTGTAAGATGTGATTGCGTGTTGGGATCATATTGATTTGTCCATAGGTATAAGATGTATTGTATTTTTTGATATTCTTTTATCGACATGAAAAATTCTGATCTGATTGAATTAAGTGAACAGATGAAAAACATTTAGAAAGGTATCGGGTGTAATTTCATCGATACTTTGTAGGGTTGTCTCATTAAGTATAATATTACATTGTTAATAACAGTATATAAAGTATATTTTAAATTATCGAGCGTATCATCGAAAGTAATTTTCTACAGCGTATTTTCTTAAGTTTTCCTGATCTTTATACTCAACAAACCCACGCATTTACCAACTCTTTCTCTTATCCACTCTCGTCCTCGCTCCTTCCCTCGCTGTCTCTCTCTCTCTCTCTCTCTCTCTCTCTCTATATATATATATATATATATATATATATATATATATATATGTATATGTATATATATAAATATATATCTGCCTCTTCCCACCCACCTTTCAGCCAACGAATGAAGATTTAGTCGTTTCCTATGCAACCCCTGCCGTGAATTCACGCGCTTCCCGTCCAATTATAGATCCACTATATTCGCGTTCATACGGCTCCGGGACAACGTACGAACGTACGGAGTATAAGAGTGTACACTGTACATAGAACCGCTCTATCTTAACGGGGCTCTCAGTCCGTCGCGGTGAATTTTCATACCACCCTCACGAGGAGACGTACTATCGAGCGTCGTCCGCATTATAAATAGATGCGAACGCGCTACACCGACGCGACTCGGACTTAATGCTCGCGGTTCACGTTAACGACCGCCGGCTGGCAGACCCGCACTCGTTCGCGTGGTTGCTCCACGCGATATTAATCGGCCGCCGAGCTAAAATTAACGGGAATCAGACGCGACGCACGTCCCGTCGTCTTGGATTCCGTTTCATTTTTGCGACACAGTATGGAGGTTCGAAGGAAGAGTGCGCGAAACGAGACCCGGCTAACGTTTCTTACTTACAGCCCAGAGGGCGATCGTCGACTTCTCCGGAGATTTCTTGCAATGCCTCGACCCCTCCCCCTCACCCCCGCACTCGACAAATCTATTTTTTTACCATCGATTCCTTCGTCGCGATGGAGCACGTGTAATTTATGCTTTTTAATTTACGATCGGCGGTACCGCACACAAGTGAGCCTCTCGAAACGTCATTCCAGACGAGAAAAACGCTCGAGAATACGCGCCTCGCCGCTAGGAATTAACATCGTAAAATGGATAACCACCTCTCGTCCGATTAAAATCGAGCGAGCCCGAAGGTATACGATTAATTTCGGCAATTAAAGCCCGCAAAAAGGCCCCCTCCGGACCAAATGCGAGGGGGCGAGGGGGGCGAAACCCTCCAGCACGCCCGCCTGCCCGCGCGGACGAACGCTCATTTGCGAACGCGTCATGCGCGAAGACACATAGAGACCGCGCGGCCAAATTGGCTCAATGTAATTCAGTTAGCGTACGACCGAACACGCCTCGGCGCGTTCGCAGCTCCTCTCTCTTCGCGCGGCGAAGCCATAAGTTACGCTTCCAAGAAGCGGAGCGGGTATCTTCTGAATTCCAGGCGGCGCGGTGCGCGGGCGAGGGGGTGCGGGGTGCGCAAAAAAGTGATCGTCGAGGCCCGAGCCCTCGAGTAACGCCGGTCAAATGCAAATCCGCGGGCACGTGGGAGTAAAAAGGCTCGGAGGCGATGTATTTGGCAGATGTGGGAGCGCGCGCGGAATAAGAGGGGATGAAAAAGGGCGGCTCCTCCCTTCCTCCAAACTCTAAGGGAATGGCGGATAAAAAGCGCGTCGCGGACGCTCGTAAATAAAGCGAATTTCTCGTCGGAAAAGGGGGAGGGGGAGTCGCGAGAGGGCGTACAAGAAGGAAGAGGATCGATCTTCGCAGAAGCGATTTGGTCAAGTTGCCTACGACTTCCGGGAAATGATCGCAAGGGATGAGGGAGAGAAAAAAGCAAAGTCCCCGCGGTGAAATAGAGCGGCAGCACGCATCGAGCAAGTGGAACGGGAAAGATGGAGAAAAAGGGAAAGAGAGTGAGATAGAGTGAGAGAGAAAGAGAGAGGGAGAGAGAGAGAGAGAGAGAGAGAGAGAGAGAGAGAGAGAGAGAGAAAGAAATAGCGGCATGAGTTGTTCAGCGGAGAGGGATATATATATATATATATATAAACATACAACAGATATATAGAGTTCGCGTACACTCAAATGCTTTGCGTTACAAGCATCTGTATCACGCAATAGACCAAGTTGTATGAATTTGGTATAGATCGGTTGGCCTTTGCGAGAGGCTCCGATTATCCGCAGTTAATCGATTTTCCAAGAACCCTCGCCAAAAGGCTCGAGCAAGGAGGACAAGTGAGGACCCATCAAGAACTATACAAATACATACACTCCCACACACACGCATACGTATTTGTGCACTTTGTATTCGTACAGGTAGATAGATTCCGAGATTGTCGCGTGTCTTTCTGATGACCTCGCGTGACGAATTTTCGCGTCGCACGTCAAAAATACGTTTTCCGTTCTTCTCTCCCATCAGAAGCGCTCCCTTTGGTTCTTTTCCTTTTTCTCACGACACTTGTGCCACTGAATAGGCGCTTCGCGCTGCGCTGCGCTGCTTCACGGAAGGTCAGGCCTCGAGTTTTGGCCTTATTCTCGTTACACCTTTGTGTACATGAGCCAAAGGACGAATTATCCTCTCTTTAAGCTTATATGCAACTCAGTGTTGGCGGCGACATGACGCGCTTCGATCCATTATATAACTATCGGCTTTGAAGGTGCACTCTGGCGGATCGTTTCAAAGAACTTTTTATCGAACGATCAGTTTAAATTACAGGAGTGTGTGCTTGCCTACGGAGCTGCATTGGGAAATGCTGGGAATGCTTTTAGATTGTTTAAAGTAGTATATGGCTAAGCGATAAGTTTGAGATAAAATTCAGTATAACACAAGCTAAAAAATGAATAAATTTTCACCTATGAACTGTCGGAAAATTAATCACTTTCTCACAATTATTTTAATATTACGTGTGTATTTTTACTATTCAATTTCATTATTGTGATACTTAATTTTACAAAATAAAAAAAATAAAAAAACAGGAAAATCGTCAAAGCAAAGTGGAGAAAAATTATAATTATAAAAATGAAATTATCATATTTAAGTAAAAATTCGTACATTTTTTAAATAGATTTTTCAACGTCCTTAGTTTTATGAAAAAATATCGGTAAAACTATTTTTGATGAATTGAAAACTCTAGAGTAAAAGTTACAGAGATTCTCGTGATGAATTCGAATACCTTCATCATTCGGCTCTTTCTTAGACTTCTTAATCCAGCGCATATAATCGAAATAAAAACATCAATTTGAAATTTATCCTTTTTCTTTAAAAGGAAATTCGTTGAGGATGTAAAAAAACAAAAAGCTTACTTTACTGTCGTGGACTAGCTATGATCTGTTCTTCACTTGCTATGATCTATCGCTCTACAATTCATTTACTTAATTCACATATACAACAAATTTTGACCTTAAAATTATTGACAAACGTATTCTAACTATTCCAATAACTGAATCACGATAGAAAGATTCATATATTTTTATTTTGTAGAGATGTACATTACTTTACTTAACCATCTCATATACAGTATTTATCTATTAAACTGGCTCTATGCATAGGTTAGGTTTAGAAGCCTTGGATACTGATGCATATAATAGATAGTTTACTATTAATTAATTAATAAAGCCGACAAGTTTGTAACTTCATATAAATGTGGAGAGTCTCTGTAACGTATATGCCGTTATAAATATGCACACGAATATTACTAAAAATAGATAATTGATTTTCAGTACAAGTGTCCTTTATTGTATCTACTATATTCAAAAGATATGTATATTAAATAAATGTATGTAAAAATACAATTAAGAAAGAAAGTTGCCAAATTTTATGCCAACATTTACAAATAAGAAAAAGTATTTTAATAAATATTTCTATTGGTCTTACAGTCCAATTAAATAAATTAAAATTAATACATAATAATATCAATATTTTAGGTAAAGGTGATGGGGACAGTCAGATTGCACTTTACTGATAAAGAATTATTTTCAGCTAATATATTTTTATTTCAGATTAGTCTACGGGGGTGATTTGCAATAAGCTTAAAGTCTGACTGTCATTATATTTTTCAATTAACTATATATTGATATCTATTAATATTGATATAAACATATTGATATTATTATGTATTAATTTTAATTTATTGAATCGGACTGTAAGACCACTAGAAATATTTACTAATTTATCTAAAAACAGTCGACATAAGCACAATTCAAGTATTTTAAAGAAAAAGTATCATTTGGTAATGTGATCGAGAGCTTTAATGTGCACTCCGGGGTTAACACTTAATCATCTAGAATTATGTCGAGCTTACAACGATGATGAAGATCTCGTATATTTAAATGTAAAATAGTAAAGAATATTTTTGTTTCTTTATTTTTTTAGCTAGGGGAGGGTGAAAAATCATCAATGAAATTTTTTTACATAAGATTCTTTTTTCATGATGAGGAATAAAATGAGTGAGAAAATTATAAAATTTAATAAGAACTTTTATTTCTTGATGTTTGGTTCAAATTGATCATTGAAATTTGATTTTGAATTAACTGAAATCATTAGAACATTTTCTTTAGTATAAATGCTATTTTAAAATTTTTAACTTATTAATGTTACATTTAGTATTAGCTGCAATAGTTATTTAGAAAAGTATCTGAATACAGACCCAAATATGATTTGAAAAATGTGTCCATTAATTATCACAGTTTAACTAGAACATATATTGTTGAAACAATTTTTCCTATCTATAAATAAAAATTTACCTCAATCACATGAAAAGCACATTAGATGTAAAGAACTCAATATCGCCACTCTGGTTGATAGATGACATCAGAGTCTTCTTTATGTGCACTGAAAAGGTTTTAATCGACCAAAAATACTAGAGTGGAGTTATGAGTTAAGAACTGATAGCCTTTTCTTAGATGTTCAAGAGACAGATATTGCTGTACAGCTATATATTACCACACTAAACAAAGAAGCGTAATATTCAGGTTCCTTTCTTCAACATAAAATATAAAAAAAAAGATTTATCGTTCGGAAATTCTTTCAAAACATAAAAAGTTTAACGAATCACACCGACCACAAATCAGTCGTAAAAAACTCAATATCGAACTCCCAATGAGGATATTAGAGACATTATCTTGAGAGTACACGCTGGTATTTTTAGTCGAAACAACCTCATTGGTTCAGATAAAAAGGATCTTAAGTGTTAACCACCACAGCCATAGTGATGAAATTGAGACTTTTACATCGGATTTCTGTTCGTTCTGACAAATTTAAATTCTTATGTATTTAAACAAGTTTGGAACAATAATATTTTCTTTTTTTTTATTTTTCCTATAATTTAAATTAGTGAGTTTTTACTACGAACTTATAATAAATATAGTGGTGTGTATTAGTTCACTTATAATATCATAAAGATGATTATATATCTGGATTTGCTAAAACAAATAGCAAATTAAAAATCCTAGAATTCTTTACTATAAAAACATTAGCCAATTAGTCGGTAGGCTTTGGAATATGATGGGAAACCTTTTAATTTAATTTCGATCTTTAAAATTTAATGAATAAATGAGAGAAAAAGAGATTGAGAAAGTGAGGGGGGCAATACGAAATTTCTGCACCTCGATCAATTCTAGAGAGCAGTTTAGGAACCAACACGGCGTCTCGCATCTTGAAGTATCATTTTATATGTACAATATATATATATATACACACACACGCGCGCGCGCGCGCAAGCATCGGGACTTTTTTCATCGGCCATTCGGCTGCCGCTGCCGCTGCGTTATGACTCGAATTAATGAATCTCGTTATTTATGGGTGGCCTTTGTTTTACGTCGGCGAGCTCGATAGGTCGGCGTGCGCGAGCGGCTTTCTTTTGCAGGCCTCGAGATTTAGGATCTTGTCAATTTTCGGGTTTCTGAGAGATACGTGGCGCCGATCTGCACCTAGTTTGATCTAGGTCCCGTCTCTCACACCCCTCACGCCCCTCTTTCTCCCCTCTTTCTCACTCCAACTCTGTCTCGGCTTCCCAAGAATAAATGAGGCTTTTTATAAGCGTATCGAATACTTTTATATGCCTGCACGAAATCTTTCGCAATCAAGACGCACGACCATATTAGAGGAAAAAAATTATTTGAGCCTATAGTTTTGCCTTCCACTAATCGTAGATTAATTATATTATTAATCTATAAATTCATGTAATACTCGATTTAACAATTTTACATGCGACTATTCGTTTCCTTTCTGTGCCATAAGAGAATCAATTGAATCATTAAATTAATTTTCAATAATGAATTAGTTTTACTACAATTTTTAAATAAAAATGAATATTAATTGTTTTATTCTCTGTACTAACGTTTATATTGAAATCGGTAAAAAACAAAAAATAAGTTTATTTATAATTATATTTTTATATTAGCCTAACTTCGAAATTGTATAAGTTTAATAGATAATTTTTTAGCACTTACGGTAAGAAGTACATCCGGAAAGCTGTGTCTAGTTTATTGTTACCTCGTAAGATTTACGAGTATTTTCGTATTGAGCGAAATCATGTCACATGAAAAATAGACAACATTCATTGCCGTGTTTAAATATTAAACTATTATAATATATTTTTTGAGTAATAAATTGTATTTCACTACATCGATTAGAAAAATAAAAAACGAATGATCGAGTTTTTATATGTATATACTAATTCTTACCAATAATATATCAGAACTTTTTCTCTTGCTCTCCGATTCAAAGTACAACTGTATGAATAATTAATCCTAATTGCTTGGCTGGAAATATTTTGAATAGTATTAATATATCATTCGACAGAACATTTTTGCGCAACGATCGACAATTGATGCCCACTCAAAAATTTGCAGAACCGAGCCAAAGCTGAGGTTATGCTGGTTGGAGTGGGCATGAAAAACGAAAATACGTAGTAAAAAAGAGACAAATAAAAAGTAGTTAGTGAAAAAACTTAAATAACAAATATAAATAAAGTAAGAATATAAAATATAAAGTGTACAACATTCGACTCTCAGAATTTTGAATGATGTATAGTTTCCCGACTTTCGTCATATAAAATATATGTTTAAATATACATTTAGGCAATATTATCAGTAAAAAAATGAAAAAACATTATTTTTTTTCTGCAATGTCCTGTTTTTGATATATATTGTAAAAATCATTAATATTTTATATTATCGGAACCCAGTAACTATTGATTCGGTAGCGTTAGGCTCCTAAATCATTTCTAATATATATCATATTCATATTCGCAGCTGTCATTAATTACTTTTTCTATCCGGGGTATGCTTCATCTGTTGAACCAAATTTAATGAGAGATATAATCATGATATAATGCGCACATTATTGTCTGTACATTAGTTTAGGTTGCAAGGTATATAAGATATTTTAGAGTTATTTGATTGTCATTTGATAAGTAGTCGAAATCGGACACAAAGCCACTTGACACGACTCCACTTTGCAGTCCGAAATCGAGCCAAAAAGTTTAAATCTTGAACTCCGTACTTGAATGTCAGAATGATTGTATCGGTATGTATAATTATATGTTTGTCAAATTACGCCGTGGGCTTGTAAAGTTAGAATAGACGCATATATTTATTGATTTCGTCGTTCCATATTCAGCGTTTGAGTTTCCGCGAATAAAACTCATCGAGCGTTTGGCCGGTGCCCCAAAAATAGATACACATGCAGGGTTCCCTTAGTACGGCGGACGTAATTCTTATACCCGCAACTACGAAGCACACACAGATACACACACATACTAGAGGGGGATAGAAAGAGAGAGCGAGAGAGAGAGAGAGAGAGAGAGAGAGAGAGAGAGAGAGAGAGAGAGGAGGAGTCGATGAAAGCGCAAGTATGAATTTACCCCCAGCTTATGGAAAATCATACACAACTACGCCGAGTATGGATCGCTTTCATTCCATTGTATAAGGAAACGGGTATTGCACGAAAGCATATTTATATATATATATATATATATATATATATATATATATATATATGTGTGTGTGTATATAGAAAATTATATGTATAAACCTCTCCAGACTGATATTATATTATATACGACGTGCTATTTTTGATCGACTTCTACAAAGCTATTGACATTACACATGCACGTCTACAGTTACCATTCTCATTTGTTATTTATTATATTTTTATTATATATTAATATTGAAATTATAGTATCATATAGTAATCTGTATCAATACTTTGTCGAATTATATAGGAGCAAAAATTATTGGGACTTTTTTATAATTTAAAGAAAAGATAGTCAATCAATTGAGCTAGAGATCATCTCTGCTAAAAATCAAAAGTATTTTTAAATTAAGAATTTATCAATTTAATGTACAGTTAGCCAAAAATTCACCATTATTTTTTGACCAATTTTTACCAAAATTAAACGATATTTCATATCTGCCTATAATAATTAACAAAATCCAATAAAAAGATGACTAACCAAACAGTGATTGATCATTCAGAATGGATAGAAAGATGTCGAACCAATATCTAGTCAGTTTGTACTTCACCTTTTGTCTAATAATTGAACATTAATAATATTCATTTTTGAAAAATGCCCATAAATTTGACATGTAGATTATCAAATTTTTTATCGTGATTTTTGCCATGACTAGAGTATTATATTTGTCCATTCCATATAAAAATTTTTTTCGCAATAAAGTCGGTTTTCAGAACATTCGAAATACCAAATTTCTATCAGGAAAGTCTTTTCAAAATATACAATTTTTATTATATAGGTATAAATATCTATGATTCTATCTATGAAATATCTCATAAATATCTACAGTAAATTTGCACTCCTGTTAATATCTAAAATTTAAAACTTATATTTTAATGATAACTGTAGTATATATGATTGATAATTATCAGCCACATTAGAGCCACGACATACGTTAATATAAAAGCATATAGACGAAAACTTCATTATTTATTACTCAATACGAAATTAAAGTTACTAATTAACAATATTATTTTTATTTTATCAACTTTTGTTGCGCGAATTTTGTTTGAGCTTAAGTAAATCAAACTGTGTGAGATGCTTTTTAATAAGAGTAACCTTAATTTATTATTGCATTCTAATACTACTGTTAGAAATTTTCCAAATCGACTGCTTATAAGCAAGAGTAAAAAATTCAAATTAAAAAACATCTCAAAAAAATCTTTCTTTTTAATATCTTTATCTTTATATATCTGACTTATACATTACAGTAGTCGGATTAAAGGAACTATATAAACATCTATTTTTGCTATTCAGAGTTCGTCGATCTTGGCAGTAGCTCAGACTCAAAAAGTCTATTATATATAATAAACCTGCAGATGAACCGAAATGGTTCGAAGCGTTGGATGATGGCGCCCTGTGTAGACATTCATTCTCGAACATAACCAACATCGGACTAGTTTTCCTAATTAAATGTTAGAATACAGGAGGGAAACCTAGTCTGATCCTAGCTGCGATTTGTCCCGCTTTTAATAGCATTTTATATAGAGAACGAGCTTTGATTTTGGTAGGTTTACCAAGTTAGAAACTAGACAGAATTTCGTGAAAAAATCTAGAAATTAGGTCGATTTATATATTGTTCCAATTTTCTTTATTCGATTAAATAAATAATTTTTTAGCTCTTTTTAATTATTATTTATTTAAAATAAAAAATATATTTACGTATTTAGGTAGCGCATACCATTTAATTAGAATTTACAAATTATTTTCTATATGCATTATTACGTATACGACTTACAATTAGGAATTAATTTTTATTAATATATTGTTTATACACTTATTATTGTAAATTTTAATTTTGAACACCTCTGTTAAACAGACAAATATTTTATTTCGATGAAAAAAATATTGACCTTCGATAAGAATCGAGAACCTGCGACCCTGCTATTCGCAAACTAACACGTTATCCAGTATGTTAAAATGCAGTCTGCGATAATAATACTATACTTTGCCCGTGTAGCAATATCTTCGACATATCCCCAGTACAAGCTAGATTCTAGTTAGCAATACCGCTGATGTCCTCACATACTAAGAATTCGCCAGATCCGAGTAGTATTTTCCTGTAATTATTCCATTTCGATAATATTCTATGTATTACTCTATTAAATCTAGTTAGATTTACTTAATTTTACTCCATATAGAAAAGATAGGAATATGTCAGGAAAAGATGTCCTTTCTTTTTACTTGCATTGAACTAAGTTAGGAAACTTAAATAAATTTTTATACAGGTGCCTGCAATCTCTTAACATCATAATACTTTATAACAAGCTAACACATATAGTAAGTCTACTTTTTATACTCTTTCCCATCTTAGAAAGAACTTTGGGTTTATATGTATGAATATGTGTATATGCGTATGCGTGTGTGTAGGTGTGACGACTGGAACTCAGCGGGGAAGAAAAGAGATTTGTATATACGCTCGCGCGCGCCCCCGCGCGACACAAAAGCGCATATATACAGGCGCTCGAGGCCCAAAACCGAGCAAGACCAATAAAGAAATTAAGAATCGCGCGATCCGCAGGATAGACAGAAAGAGAGAGAATGGGAGAGAGAGAAAGAGAGAGATACAGAGAGAGATACAGAGAGAGAGAGAGAAAGAGAGAGAGAGAGATACAGAGAGAAATACAGAGAGAGATACAGAGAGAGAGAGAGAGAGAGAGAGAGAGAGAGAGAGAGAGAGAGAGCGAGCGAGAGAAGCGGAGGAGAAAAAAGAAGACATGTCTAGATACACGTGTAAGCGCACATAAGAGAGAGGGAGGGAAGGGTGGGTCGCAACTCGTGTGTATGCAGAGCGCCGCCGTCGCCGCCACCACGTCGCGCCGTGAAAAGGAGCAAGCCGAAAACGGGGGAGCCCCGGGCGTCCTTTGGCCGCTCGTGCAAATGTTTAAACAAACAAGTAATTATCTAAACTCGATCTCGGGATCTTCGGAGGTTCACCCCTCTTTCCCTTTCCTTCTCTCTTTCTCCGTCGGTTCCGACCTCGCCACCTCCGCCTCCTTTTCCCTCGGTTTCTCTTCCTCTTCCTTTTCGCATTCTACTTCCTAGTGGATTGCGCTTTCTTTCGTCCCCTTGTCCTTTATCGATACCTTTCGACGCTGCAAC
>JACCIC010000063.1:1727500-1807500 GCA_018907035.1 Sycobia sp. Sy_11 | reverse complement strand
TTTTTAAAGAAAATATTGGGAAGCTCCCGTCACAGCACGGATCATTGCTTTTAGGACGCATAACCTTTTAACCTCTTTCGAAAATAACAAGAATATTTCCGTAGGAAGTATTCGGACACCTTATTTGTGATATCGTATAAAAGCTATTTTAAGAAAAATTCTTGAGTTTTCCCGTCACGGCACGGATCAATTATACACCCTAGTTTACAAATAATTTGGCCTATAACAAGAGTTCGCTCGCAAAAAAAAACTTTAGTTTTATACAATCTTTGTCAGAAGGTTGAATGTTTTTATGAAGCATTATTTTATTGTTGACAGGACAATCTATTTCGTTTTTGAATTGAAATTAATGAGATTGTAACTATATGTTATATTCGCTATATGTTATAGTCGCTTTACTCCACTATGTTGAAATTTTGTTTATTTATGTTTTATGGAATGCTTACCACAAATATTATGGTGAAAATTGAAGGAAATACTCTTTTTATCGTCAAAACCATAAGAGCTCTGTAAAAACCTCGTTTTTCTAAGTTATCTTCTAAAATACGAAAAATTTAAAAAACGATTATTAATAAAAGTTATAGATCTCATCAAAATAAATATTTCTTATTCTATGTATTTTTTGTACCAATAATAGTTCTAGAAAAAAATATATTCAACTTAACAGAAGATATAAAATAGCAAATAGGAATATTATGGTAAACTCCATTTTATTTTAAAAAAGAACGTTTATAAAGAAAAAAATCTATACTAAAAAATATGTATTTTGATGAAAGGGTGAACTTGTATTTGAAATATTTCTTGGGACTTTTTGTCTTTTACGAGATAAGTTAGAAAAAGGATTTTTACTGACTTTTAATGTGATTTATTATAAGACTTGGAATTATCGCCAATTTTTACTATGATATTTGTAATCAGAATCCTAAAAAAACATATATGTACAAAATTTAATATAAATCGACTTAGTCGACTAATTCGAACTTTGGCAGCCGTGCTGTAAGAGATTTTTTCAACTTTTAATGTTTGCCAGTTTCCATGAAATTTGCCGAAGGTTTGAAAATGTTGAGCTGCTTGCTAGCTGCTAATAGGATATATACACCTACTTATTATACTTGCGGCAAAAAATTTTCTTTTTGTTCGCTAAACTATTTTATAGTATAGGATTCTGTACAGCAGAATCTTCTAATTTCCCCTATAATTACTATGTAGAAAGAGAGAATGAGAGGGCGAGAGCGGGTGCAGGTTGAGGAGACAAGTGAGAGAAAGACAGACATAACGAGAGTGCAAAGGCGTAGGGGTAGCGGCTAAGTATACCACTTTCGTCACACCCACTACTTCCGTTAAGGTGCGCCGTAAAAAGTATTAACTTCAAAAAAAGGCCAGTATTCCCAAAGATTTGCAGAAAATCCGGCAGAATGATATTCGAAATATGGTGAACGTCAATGACTGTCTTACGAGGGCGGCCAGGAATAACATCAGGAACAGGCATGCGCGAAAGGACGACGGGTCGAAGATAGAGCCGCGAAGATAAGAGCACACTAGGAGGAATCGGCTTGGTCTTTGGGTAGCTTCTACATATATACACGCCTCAACAATATAGTAATGGATATGTTTAATCCAATTGTCCGACTGGCCCAAAATAGACCCTCGCCCCCGCTCTTTTGAAAGGACAAAAGGCGCCGCCGGGCCGGTAGTCCGAGGAACAGGAGAGTGACAGCTAGGGCCCACGCGCCCTCGTACAATAACCACAGTAGAATAAAGGCCAGCGATGCCGAAAAGCGTTCCTCTCCCTCCCCCTTCTTTTGCTATTCCTTCTCTCTCTCTCTCTCTCTCTCTCTCTCTCTCTCCCTCTCTCTGTCATTCTCACTCTTGGGCATAGCCCGCCAGCTTAACCAATTTACGGAAGAATGATTGCTGAAGATTAAGATAATTTGCTTAAGATTAAGATCCCACGTTGTTAGCGCCGGCAGCACTTATTTATATTAAATCTATATACCACGCAGTCTCCCATGTATGGGAAGCTGGCGTATATAATATAGGGACTCAATTGCATTCTTTAGTCGCGCTCCTTCCTCTTTCGGGCCGAGTTGAGCGCGTGACAGTTTTCGTCTCGATCTCAAACGCTTTTGTCGCACTTTGTGTGCGTAAGTTGAGTGGGGCTTAAACGGTTATAATTGAGGACTAATGGGCCGTGTCATACCGCACGGTCAGAGGAGCGAACGAAAAGAGGATTTCGGGGGTCGACAGCCGCGCTGGGGCTTTTGCGTGGGTACTGTTATGGGAGCCAATGTCATGATTGTGTGATAATTTGTTTTCCAGTGATTTGTTATTTATTCGGCGTGATTATGAACTGAGAGGACTGCGTCGCATCTCTTCCGTATAGGTACGTATATAATGACGTTATGTGCAATATAGGGACTTTTTTTTATGTTATTTAACGTCGCTCCATTTATGATTCCAAATACTGGTGCTAATCAGCGACGGACGTTTTTAATTTATTTGTAAACAAAGCGGCCGAGATCGCGAATATACGGAAATGATAGAAACATATATTATCATTATTTATCATAAAACAGTTAAATTGGTTCCTTACCTATCTCGTTTCAATTGTAAGATGTTTAATAAATAAATTACCAAACAAATGTTTTTCATGGAATTTTATTTTATTTTTTTTTTCAATATTACTGAATGATTCATACTATTGTATGAATAAAATATAAACATATATTATCATTATTTATCATAAAACAGTTAAATTGGTTCCTTACCTATCTCGTTTCAATTGTAAGATGTTTAATAAATAAATTACCAATCAAATGTTTTTCATGGAATTTTATTTTATTTTTTTTTCAATATTATTGAATGATTCATACTATTCTAATCTAATTAGTATTTATTATCTTCTTCGGACCAATAACTATGAATAACAAATATGTACCTAAAATTTCCAAAATCGAAGATTTATTTAAGATTTTTGAAGGCTCACGAAAATTCCGTAACTTATAAGTCATGTAATAAAAGAAAAAAAATGAATATAAGTGACATGAGTATGAATTAAAATGGAAAATGAAATCAAAAAGCACCGATAACCATAATAATCATCTGGGTATAAAATGTCGAAGGGAGTTATATATGTAAATAAAAGAGGGGAATAAAAGAGGAGAAACGATCTCTTTTATTTATGTAAAAGCAATTCTAAATGTGAAATACGAACCATGGTGATTGAATAGAGTCTAACTTTTTAGCATCAGAATAGTTTCATCATTCACGGAAGGCTGGTTAAGTAACTTACTAAGTTGTTTTTTAAAACATATTTTTTTTCAAGTAGATTAATACATTCGCCAATTTTTTTAGTCAAACACACAACATACATTTTATGATATTAGAAATATGGGTTGTTCCAAAGCTTCAATCTCTTGGAAACTTCACCGATAATCCAACCCTATGGTAAAAAAGAATAATATTTTAAAATCTAGTTTCTAAAAACCAGTATTAAAATGTTATAAGAGATTAATTTTGTATTAAAAAACAACGAAACTTAACATTTAATTTCATGCAGGAAACTTTAGTTCTTAATTTTGCAACCACAGATTATGACAAGTTGATTTCTCCATATGCATTTAAACTGCTTCAAAATGATCTTTCCAGTCTTTCTTTTAACAGAATTATAATGCCTTATTTTTCAGGTTACAATGAACGATTCAAACTGAAATAATGTAAATTTTCCATAGTAACCATGGTATAACAGGTTGAAAATGTATCAATTCGTTTCTCACAGAAGTGAGATAGAATGAACTATCAGTGACATAAATTCGACAATGGATTTTAAAAAATCGACTGTGTCGTAAAATCAGAGGTAGGTGGATCAAAAATTCCAAAGCAAATCGCCCGGTCATCCCTCGTCACAGGACAAAAGATTTTTCAACATTTATGTAAACGGGACGATATTCGTTTCATCGCTACTGAATCCTCCATTTTATAGCCAAATTCGCCCCCCCCCCCGTGTCGCTCGTCCTCCTTGGTTGCCTGATGCAAGCCGCGCAACAAAAAAACTCGCCTCGTGGACAATAATCGATAATATATCTCGAACTTTGTGTGCGGCAATGGAGAAAATCTCGGCGCCTTTTCGCATCCGCGGAGCGATAGTGCATCGACAACGGGAAAAAAGGAGCAGCATTTGGCGACGATGTACACGCGAAGCAAAGCGTGGAGCGACAGAGAGAGAGAGAGAGAGAGAGAGAGAGAGAGAGAGAGAGAGGGAGGGAAGGAGGGAGGGAGAAGGGGAGAGCGCTGGGACTGTGGTATAAGGCAAAGCAGCGGGGTACGTAGCGCCAATCTACTTAAGACATCTACGAGCTCCCTCTGTTCCTCCCACTCCATCGCCGCAAGAGCGCTGGAAAAGTATCGTCCGCGAGTCCGTATATATAAATATACATATACATAGGTACCTGGTATCGTGGTCGTACGCGCGCGCGAGTCTCCTCGCGAGAAAGGTATGCGCTTGCGCGCCGCCTGGGACCACACACGCTGACGCCACGCTCGGCCCTCGGCCGTGCAGCGTTCGCGTCTCGTAGTCGTCCTCGCCGCCGCGTCGCCGCAGTGCCGGCGTGCAAGCGGGTGAATCAAATCTCTTTGGGACTTTCATTCGGAGGGCCCCGCGCCAAAACGGCGCAGACCTGCGAAGCTATGGAGGATGGCGGGCGGATGGGAGGAGGGCCCACTCTTGTAGCGAGATGCTACGTCGCGATTTCTCGCTTGCGCGCCGGTCTTAATGTAGTATAGTAGTTTCTGTGTGTGTGTGTGTGTGTGTGTGTGTGTGTGTGTGTGTGTGTGTGTGTGTGTGCGCGCGCGCAAAGCAGGGAACGGAACCCTGGATAATGGATAAGGAACCAGGAGATTTCAATTGATCAAGGCTCGTTTCTGACTCTCTTCTCTGATGCCGGAAACTTGGTGGACACAGCAGAGTACTCGATAGGAAATTTTTAAATATTTTTATGGTTATTACATTTATATCCGTCTGTTTAAAGTACCACGGCCATAAAATTAATAAAATTAATTTTTGGGAAATGAAAGCTAATATATATTCTGTATATATACTTTTACAGTATTGGAATATTGAGCTTTGTTTCCTTGCAGTTCCTATGTATTTTATTACATTGACCTAGAAGTTATTTCAAATAATTGTATGCAATTTAGATATAATTTAAACTATTACAATAAAGCTATACATTTCTTAGTAATACATATAGAAAATTGTATAAAATTTATCTTTTCGCAAGATTTATTAGTTTTGTAAATCTTGGTAATATTTTTTAGTACTTTTTAGTTATAAAATGATTTACGAAGGAAAAATATGATAGATATTGCTGGATTATTTCAATACAGATTGTATTTGTCTTTTATATTAACTTCTTTTCACATTGGTATTATATTTTTAACCTCTTAATTATTATTATTCAATGAATCTACATCTCGTTTTTTATTACAATCTAAATCAGAAATGTAAATTAATTTTATGTAAACCCTATTAAAATATCCTTACGCCAAATTGATGACGAGCTGTTTTTGCTTACTTGAGGGCGTTATCATTACAGGAGCATTTCTCTTGACACTAGAAATCAGGCTATCTTCGAAAATTCCAGTAAGTACATAACTGCATAATAAGTCATCTGGCGCATCGAACCGAATTTCCGAAAAATCACATTAGCGCTAACTGCCGCGACTGAGCTCGCGCTCAATCTGGCAGAAGCTTTGTACACGGAGATTAAACAAATGGGCTCCCGTGTTCTCAAAATCGGCTGCTCAAGATAAAGAGAGACGGCCAGGCCCGACGAACTCTCGCAAAGAGACAGAGAGAGAGAGAGAGAGAGAGAGAGAGAGAGAGAGAGTGGAACCAGTTAGACAGAACGCGTGGACTGCGCGGCGCGAGGGGACAAATGGAAACACGGATGATTTCCGATCGCAACTCGAGATCTTACCTCTTCTCCTTCTCATACTCTCGTTCTCCTTCTCTTCCACGCTCCCTCCTTCCGACTCTCTCGTGTGTCCACGTAGAAATGATAATGAGAAGCAAACAGGCCAGAAAGCAAGCAGCAACAGCGGCAAAACCAGAGGTAGGACATTAAAGGGAGGTATATACATGGGCATTAGGACCCTTCGGACTATCTCATCTCCAAATCTTCCAATTCTGACCGATCTGTTTTCCAACTGCCTATGTAGAATTGAGCCCATACGTTCGAGTTGGAGGAAGAGGGTAGTTTTTATATATCCAAAGTATGTGAGAGATAGATACAAAGAGAGAGAGAGAGAGAGAGAGAGAGAGAGAGAGAGAGAGAGAGAGAGAGAGAGGGGGGGGGGTTTACATTATGGCATCGAGAAATTCTCTACCTGACTGGTGTGACGCGCCGACTCCTCACAGTAGTGGTGCACGCGGGCAATCGTGTGCGTTCGTGTGTGTGAGCGAGCGAGCCAGCGAGCGGACGGAGATGTGGGACCAGTGCGGGTTCCGTAAGGACGATCAGGACGACGCGCGATGACAGCTCATGGCGCCACCAACCCCCCGCAGTTAGCGGCGCGACGGACCTCTACCTCTTTTTCTATCTCTCTCTTTCTTTCTCTTCATCTCTATCTCCCTATCTCTCCCTCTCGTTCTCTCTTCTTTTTCTCTTGCTCTCGATCGGCGTCGCGCGGCGCTCGACTGGCTTGGGCGCGCAGGTTCGGGGCACCCAAAAGATTCTTTTGTTTCAGCCTCGTTAACGCGTTACTGAAGCCAGTATCTCTCCTCTCCTTCGATCTCCCATCCTTTCTCCCCTACCCCCTCTCTTGGAGCCTCACCCTCGCTTTCTGCCTCATACTATATATATATATATATATATACACACACACACACACACACACACACACACGCTTTTGGCCTCGTGCGTATGTAATACGTGTACCCGACCAAACTGTATATATGTATATATATATGTGTATATATATATATATATATATATATATATATATATATATATATGCGCGCAGGCAAGTATAGCGGGCGCTCGAGGGAGATCTATAGAAAGAGAGCGAGCCCTGGTTTTGTTTGGCGATTTTACGAATCTGCAACTATATATATATATATATATATGGGGGAGCGTTTGACGACGTGCCGGAGTTGACGTTGTCTCGTTTGTTTTCGGGGGCCTCATGCTGCTGGTAAAATCATTTTCGACGCGACTCGCAATGTATACATGAATAAGCTTTGGTGTATTTCTCTCTAATACTTCCCCCAATGTTTGTTTGAGCAGTTATGAACCTCTCAAGGTTTATTAAAACTTTTGTGATATGAAAACGCGTTCTAATTCAGAAAATGGACTACGGTGCAAGCAGTATCAATCTATTTGAATGATTTATTCTTGACGATACACAGCTATTTTCAAAATTTTTGTTCATAAACTTTTTCACTATAGATTTTGACGTTGGTGAAGTATGTCATACCGGGTTCTACTTAACAATTTCAATTCTTTACTGGATAATTACTTAAAATGTACTGTAGACATTATTTGAAATGATCACTTTCTGTGATGTATAAAAAAGTTCGTATTTCAATTGTTTTTTTTTAACAATTTTATCGTACTCTCATCTATCTTGAAAAGAAAAAACTTGTGTTTAATAATCAAGAGTCAGCTTTGAGGAATAAATTAAAAGGATTAATTACTATACATTGTTAATTATGGAATTATTTTCTGTATTACTTTTAATGAAGTCTTTGGAGACAAAAGAAGTGATCAGCTTGCAAGTATCCATTCATCCGTAAGCAATACTTTCTAGGAATTGTAATCCAGGTATCAATGGATATATTAGCATAATGCGATTTCCTCCAATGTTAAAGGATTTAAATAGCGTCATCTGCAATTAACGCAAGGTATCCGGCTTTGAGATGCACTGGATTAGCTTTTGAAATTTCGCCAAGCTATTGAATTCATTTAGTGAAGAATAAACAACGGCAAGTATACTTAACTGATGACGACAATGTCTATAAATTGTATATAGTATTTATAAACGTTAGACTTCTAATAATGGAATTATTAAGACAAGTAAGTTATACCCAAAGAATGCCATTTACAGTGATGAATCTGTCAATATTTGAAACATCAATAGGAAGTAGTAATCAATCTTATCGTAATCCTGTATATTCGTAAATGTAAAGCAATTGGATTACCGTATAAATAGTACATTTACTAGAATCCAAAATTGTACTCACATCGACTGTTCTCAATTAAATTAATAAATCTTTTTATCGATCTTAGTTATTTTTATCAGTTTAGTTCCTGAGGATGAACCGTAGCGGTTCGAATCGTCGGACACCGAAATTGAATCTAAATTTAAGGTGGTCGGGGCAGTCAGGTTGTCTTTTACAAACATAAAATATTGTTTTTATTATTTTTATTTTATTTATTATTTTATTTTTATTTTATTATTAATTTTATTTTTATTTTTAATTTTTAATATAATTTATTGTAGTAATAACTTTTATTTCAGATTCTTCGGGCGTGAATATAAAAAAGGACAGTTTGACTGTCATTATTTTAGCTAAAATATTATATTATAAAGACTGTAAGAGCGATCAAAATATTTATTAACTTAGTACATTTACTAATTTTTAAAAATACATTTTTTGCAAAATCACTTTTATCTAAAACTAAATCATATGTGTAATATGTAACAGTCTCTATTAACAAAAAGTGATTTTAATGCTTAAAATGAGGAAAGTAATTTATATAAATTACTAGCAATCATTTGCCAAATTTATAATAATTTACATGCAAGTACTTGTATATAGATTATATATATATATATATATATATATATATATATATATGTGTGTGTGTGTGTGTGTGTGTGTGTGTGTGTGTATATATATATGTATATAATATATGTGCAGACAAAAATGCACTGGCTTCTGACACTTTGGTTCATAACCAATTTTATTTTACGAGGAAATCTGTGAAGATTTTCTGGAATCAAAAAAGAAAGAAAGAAAAAAAGATGCAAGTAGGAAACAAGACTAATACCGCGCACCTGTTGCGGCGGATTCTAGCAAAAAGGAATCGATAAGCGCGCATTAACGTCAAAAAGGCCGAAAAATGCCGAGAGCTCTCACGTTATGACGAAACATCGGGCGAATTTTCGTAAAAAAAATAAAAAAAACTCTGTCCCATCCTCTCGCCCTTGCGAGGTCTCATGCAATGACGCATTCTGCCTGCCCCTTCTCCATCCTTCTCCCGGGCTATAAAAGAAATTCGCGTGAAACGTCGTGTAGTTCCTCGCCTCTATGGGAAAGAGAGCAGCTTCGACGACAGGCTCGTTATGTCTGGCTTTCGGAACGCGGCCCTCTCGGAAGGTTTCATCCTAGCTATCTTTCTTTCTTATTCGTATTCGCTGTCTCTCTCTCTCTCTCTCTCTCTCTCTCTCTTTCCTTCGAGATCCTGGAATTCGGAATATTCCTTCTTGTGATCCGCCCATATCTCTTTCTCATTCCTCCTTTCTTCTATCCTTTTCTCGGCCTATCTCTCTCCCGTATTGACTCCGGTCTTGGTCTCCGTCAAGAGAATTTCACGAGAGGTCGTACATCTCGACGCGATATCGTTTTCGAGCGTGCCCTAGCAACTGCCGATGGGTATACCCGCGGTATCTCAAAATATTCTCCCTCTCTTAATACCAAAGGCGATGTTTCGGAGGTGGGTGGGGAGGCTGAGAGAGGGGACTGCATGTAAAAAGTTTTCTGCGAATGGGACTATTTTTTCTGGTACAGTTTCGAGCGACATTGACTGACCCAGATTCTGGATGATTCCGGTTTTTTATGGCGATCTAGAAAGACTTTACTTAGTCTACGGCCCTATACTGCTGTGATTTTAGAGAAATCTCGATATCCTATACGTCCAATTGTTTTGTTTTTCTTACATAACGCCTGAAGTGTGTGTGTGTGTGTGTGTGTGTGTGTGTGTGTGTGTGTGTGTGTGTGTGTGTGTGTGTGTCTGTGTGCAGTGTATGCAGTACTATATAAAATATGCAGCCTCCTGAGTTTTTAAGATCACGTGTATTTTGACTATTTCAGAGAAAAAAGACGTAATTGTTTGAATGCAACTTAAAAATAAGAAATAATGAATGCATCAATTGCTATCGGCTCTATCGTTCAAGCTGTACTCTTAAAAAATGGCATTTAAACTAAAAAGTATACAAATTAAGTGAATATGTAGTAATAAAAATTTAGGCTAATGCTTTGTTCTATTAAGAATATCGATTCAGGACGATCTTTCCAACGGCCGCGAAATAATGACTTTGAAACTTATCATACCACATATAAGCTGAATTACCTCGATTAAGCCGAGTTCGCGGTGTTACTAAACTTTAAAGCTGCTCGTCCACTACGCCCTAAAACAACCATCTATACGCGTCAAATTAATAATATTTTCCGCAACAGTCTTTCAACCACTTTTTCGTTCTCCCCTTCTTAATTTGTTTCAGTTCCTCTTCCATCCAATCCTATCGCCGTCCGGGTCTGCAGCCTTTGAGTTCGATTCTTCCTCTTAACCCCCTCTTCTCGCATACAGACGTGAAGCGTGCGAACGACGATTTCAATTAGACGCCTCGGCAAGTTTGCGCCACGAGGATCGTGAGCTGGCACAGTAGAGATCCGTGGGGGTAATTGGATTAGCTCGACGCTTATGGTTCTGGGTCTCCTTCTTCAGCACGCGGACGAGATTTTCTCTGCTGCAGTCTTTGCGTTATGCTTAGATTATGTTGATTGAAGCAAATAGGAGTTGCAGCGTTTTGAAAACTAAATCAGTTGACATTTATTCATTTACAATGTAATTGCTGTTTACATAAAGTTGTCATATATATAGTACTTTTTGCTACGAACCTGGGATAATTACTATTTAAAAGAGATCATCTGCAGCATTATAGAATTAAATTTATATATATATATAATAGAAAGGTTTTAATTATTCAATTAAGAGTTCATTTACATTCCAATTACATTGCATATTAAAGTATTAATTACAATAAAGCTTTAATTACATAAACACGACCTACATTAATTCTGATGATAATAATTTCTAAATTTTATTAAAATGATATAATAGTAATTTATTACTCCTATAAATATGGAGACAATTTATTTTCTTCGATATTGAATTATTTATTATTAATTTTTATAATTAATTTATAATAATTTATAGTAATATATAAGTAATATATTGTAATATATGATTAATTTATAATTAATTCAGGAAAATGTAACTATACCACCAATGATATGAATTGTATAATTACGACAACATAAACATCAAAATACGTATGAACTTTGCATGTTACGTCTATTTTACATCACGGCAAGGACCAGTTTCCACACTAAGCAAGAACTACCATGGCATAAAGGCGAATACCCGTGTAGAAATTCATTCTCGAATTTAACTAGTATCGGGTTAGTTTTCCTTATTAAATGTTAGAATCCAAAAGGGAAATCTAGTCTGATCCTAGTCCCGATTTGTCCTACTTTTAATAGTATTTTATATAGGGAACGAGCTTAGATTTTACTAGGTATAACAAGTTAGAAACTAGGCAGAATCTAGTCAGAAAATCTAGAAATTAAGACGATTCATACATTATTCTACGTTTGTTTCCTCGATCAAGTGAATAATTTTTTGACTCTTCAATATTCATTTATTTAAAATAAAAAATATACTTACGTATTTAGGTGACGCATACCATTTAAATAGCATTCATAAATTATTTTCTATATGACTATTACGTATTACGATTTACAATAACAATTAATAATTATTAATATATTTTTTATACACTAATTATTGTAAATTTTAATGTTAAACACCTCCGTTGAACATATAATATTTTATTCGATGAAAAAAATTCCGACCTCCGCTGAGTATCGAACCCACGACCCTACGATTCGCAAGCTAACGCATTATGCACTCTGCTAAAGAATATGTGATTATTATACTATACTTTCCATATGACCGTACAGCACTTAAGATCATATAATAATTTTATAAACACAAGATAAAACATACATAGTAAAACAATTTTTTAAATTCTGGCCCATATTGGAAAGATCTGCGAGTGTTTATATATATATATATGTATGTATGCATGTATATATATATATATGTATGCATGTATATAGAAAATCTATATATTTATATATTTATATAAATGAATGTGTACATACTCTCACACACACACACACACACACACACACACACACACACACACACACACACACACACACACACACACACACACACACACACGCACACGCACACGTACTCGCACACACACACGCACACGCACACCATTTATATAAAAAATGTATGTGTGCGCGGGTGTGTGTGTATAATATCTAATTTTCGTACTCGTAATGTCTCGACTAGAAAAGACATTGTTCTTTCCAATATTTGAAAAAGTTGAGGAAATCTAACTAGAACCACAATAGAAAGCCTAAACATTTTCTCAATTCTTTTACTTGGCAGATTCCGCCTAGAAAAACGCCATTCTTTCCAAAATAGGGAGAAGTTAAGGAAATCTAAGTAGATTCAAGATAGAAAGCCTAATCATTTTCTGAAGTTTTCTACTTGTAAAATTGTGACTATAGAAAACACGTATTTCTTTCTAACATCAATAAAAGATAAGGAAATCTGAATAAAGTCGAGAAAGTAATAATTAATATAAGACGATTATTAGATGATCGAAGGGAAATCTAACTCGGATCTGGCGAGATTTACCTACATGAGGAAATCATTAGTAATACTGACTAGGATCTAGTCCGAACTAGGGATATGCCGAGTATATTTCTGCACGAGAAAGCGTATAAAATATATAAAAACAAGAAATCAGTCGGAAGTATTATTGAGATTCCGTTTATACAATTTGGCAAAAATATCAATAATAAAATAATGTTCTAGAAATTCTTATAAATATTAGATATTAATTTCTCTTCTGTAAACATATATTTTTTAAAACTATTATATATAAAATATAAACTACATATTAAAAAAACTTTGTAACTAATCACAGTTAACTTTCTTACAAAAACAAAAACGTTAAATTTATTAACAATAAAGTCTTTATATTTTGAATTTTGGCTGCTAATTCTTAATAATAAAAATTAATAAATCAAATGTTTTATTTTTTAAATAAAGTTTAATAATATTATAAATATGGTAGTGAAATGCTCTATGATTAGATGGTTTTTAGTGTAACGCAAACAATTTAATGTGTAATTTTTATATTTGTTACTTGTTTTCTAAGGATAAGAAATCGTCGATTTTTTATATAAATATAGTTGAAACGAGATTTATAGAACATAAAATATATTTATGAAGCCTGAATTTGTATAAAATGATGGCAGATTTAACGCGGTGAAAATTTAATTAGTCAAAGATCAATTAAATTATGATCACATCACGCTGATTAGAGTATTATGCAAATACTACTCAATCCAGCACTTGGAACCATAATATTTGTTTCTTTTTATTCTCCGATACTGACAAAAATGTTTTCTGAGCTACGAAATTCACAAAACTTTGATAATTGTACAATTTGTACGCTTGATTGTTTTTTGTTAAAATATATTATTATCTTTTTAACTTTTTCTGCTCTTTCTATACGGTGCAAAGTAGCACGCCTTAAGATTTTTGCTTTCCAAAATACTCGCAATGCATTATAATTTAGGCTAACAGATCTGAAAAAGTAAGAATATAATTTTATCTAAACTTTGTAAAAATCAGGTTTTTGAAAAACACTTCTTTCCCTTTTCGCAGATCGAGGTTTTCAGTTTCACTTGTTTCATTTAAACGCACATCTGCATGAACGATACATAGGCGTAAAAATGACATTGAAAATAGTTCTTATATCGAATGTTATAAACTAAAATAATAACTAATTTTATCGGTCTTTCAGTCGTATAAACTAATATATTTATAATTTAATAATTAAGTAATGACAGTCAGCCTGTCCTGGTTTATAGTCCACCTCGTATAACCTAACATATAAATAAGATTTAGTCTAAATACTACTGTTCGTAATTAAGACATGCTGCTTAATACCCATGTCCATTCTCTGACTATTACAAATATCCCATATTCGCTTTTAACAATTAAGGCAGACCTCGGCTACCGAATCATACGAGGTTCTCACGAACTGCACCTTTGAGTACCTCGAACTGAACAATCGTCGACCCCATCACGCGAAGGAAAGAATCGACGTCTCCCCCACCTCTCCTTCGAATTATTATCTACTAGAACAGGGCTCTAATCTGCTGTACGACAGTGTCGGGCGCTCCAGCCGAAATAGTCAGGGTTACATCTGAACGGATGCATTAATTTTTCGCCCGGGCGTCGAGCATTGTGCATTTCCGAGATGGAAGAGACGAGATGCAAGGCGGGAGCAGTAGGGTGGTTGAGCATAAACGTATGCGCGGCTCGTATAGGTGGTCCAATAATAAGACAATAAGTTGGCCGTTCTCGAACGAGGCCTGGCGAGTTGCTATCAGTGTGGGATCGAAGGCGCACCCGAGCGCGCGCCGCGCGTTTATGTATGTATATATATATATACATATATAGGGAGGTGGTGGCTGGGTTAATGGACTGCGGGAGGGGGGGGGGGCAATTCTTTCTTCCTCCGGTTCGGCCGCTCCGCTCCATCGCGCGCCGATCGCGCGCGAGACAGAAGAAGAGGCTGCAGCGCGCCGAGGTATGCCCCGATGTGGCGCCAGCGAGATTCCCCTCTTCCCCGCTCCCGTCCGCCGCCAGCGTTCCCCCGCGCCTTAACCTCTCTTTCCCGCTCCCGTCCACCGCCTGCCTCCCCCCGCGTCACACCCTCTCTTTCCAGAGCGTGTCCTCTCTTCCTCGTCCCAGGGCTCTCTCTTTCGCCATTCTATTTTGCTCTCTAGATTTCTCGGTCGCTCGCTCTCCTTCTTTCTCCCGACGCGACGTCCACCCTGCTCTCACGATTGTCACGCTCTAGAAAAGGACTGAGGATAAGTCTTCCGAAACTCTTTAGCTCTCTCCCTCGCTCCTCCTCAACTCTCCTCTCTTTTTCTCTCCCTATATCGCTCACTTGCGCGATCCAGATATTTTTTTCCTCTATTTATATTTCCATGATGTTCAATAATAACGGGTTAGATGCGGATAGCTTTTCTCCTCACTGAAAAAACGAATATATATAATAGATTTTTAAACTGGACATAGTTCTTTTTTAAGAACTGTTTAACATATATATATATATATATATATATATATATATATATATATATATATAATTGTTGTAGTGTAACAATATGTATATGCACGGGAGAGAAAGACAGAGAGAGAGAGAGAGAGAGAGAGAGAGAGAGAGGGAGAGAGAGAGAGAGAGAGAGGGAGAAAAAGTACCGTGAATGACCGAGAGTATGAAAAGTCGAAAACGCAGAAAGTGAATAATAAAAAAATAATATTGCAAAAAAATAGAAAGTGGGGGTAGGGACGAACAGAAGTTTATGCTATTACCATAATCTTTGTAGAAGATATGGGTAGTTTTAATTTTGAAAGGACAACCAGCCAAGAAAGGTCGTTATTCCCTAATAGCTTATGTAGCATTAAAATTTTTGTTTTTGCTATTACAAGTGTGTGTGTGTGTGTGTGTGTGTGTGTGTGTGTGTGTGCGTGTGTGCGTGTGTGTCATTTTTAATAAAGTATATTATTATTTAGTACATACAATTTACGCGGTCATTGATTTGAGGTTCCTACAATAATTATCGTAAAAACATAATTCACGTTTAAAATTGGAATATAACTGACGATAATTATTGCTAATATTAATGGAATGTAGATTCAAGTTATAGTTTAATCTAAACGCTGTTGCCGAGGATGTATTTATTATCGTTATAGAAAAGTAGGTTTGTCGACATGAAAAGCACAGTTCCTTACACTTCAGAACAATCTACACACGGTTTACAATTTAAAGAAGATATATGCGGAGAAGATCCTCTTTTTTCACCAGCTCTAACAACCAGTTTACAAGCGCTCAAAACGACTATGAATAACTAACAAGCCTTCCATCATCGTTAGAGCGAGAGGGAGTCGTGGGCGCCCGTTTTGTGTACAGGCTCCTCTATATCTGGCTCTATCTCAGCCGCGCCGCGTGGACTCTCCCAAGCGCGGGAGCCCGACTCCGTCACTCGAGGGGTCGGCGACTCGGCCTCGGATTGCCCTCTTCGCCTGCGAGTGACAGCTCCGCTCGGGTACTTCTGCCTTGCGCCAAATCAATAGCGCCCTCTCGCTCCCTCCGCCGGGGGCCCGTCCAATCGCATCAGGGCGACTCCGTCAACCGTGGTGGCGCGCGCGCGCGCGCGATCGGAGATCCCTCGGCCCGATAAGCGTGGGCACGCGGGGCGGCAGGAGGGGGCCGGCTGCGAGGAATGTACCTTCGACGAGTCGCCTAATAGATGCCGGCTTATCGATCGGTCCGGGCGCATTTTTCGTGCGGCCCTCTGGCGGAGATGTGCTCGCCCGATAAGGCCGCGGGAGATAGCGGAAAAACGCGGACAGATCCAAGTGCGAGGATCGCTGTTGTATCGGGACGGGGGCGCGGGAGAGCGACTTTCTTCTTGAATTTTAATTGGAACCGAGGCGACGCGTCGCGGTGCGGGGATAGAAATGCAAAAAGGCAGAGCAAGCTCGAGTTAGTTTCATTCGACTTTATATTCGGACGATCTGTGACTGTGGTGACTTAATAAAAACAACAATACGTATATAGGTTTCTAGAGTAGCTTTCGGCGAAATTTATTATACATTTATGTAATATTGACTTCACCCTTACAGTATCGGTATGACGCATATAAGCGTTAGAAAATAATTAATCAAATCAAATAAAAATAATAATTATAATAATAAAATAAAAACGTCAGAAAAAAATCATATTTTATTCATAAAAAAGTTGACTTTCATAGATTTCAGACTTTCATAGAAAAGTTGACTTCAGAATCGTAATCAGCTACCCAAAAAAGCCAATATATACATATACTTTTTCATGCGTATAAAATAGTTTTTTTCAATTATAAAACATTTAGCATGAGCATTACCGTCCAGGACATGACGCACATATGCATCATGCTCTGACTCGCAAACATATAGTCTCAGTTTAGATTAAAATTGGGGACCTATGGTCACATTTTCATATAAACAATACGCTTTGAATATATCTAAAATTCCGGTACTCTAAGGATTAAGTTTATACAGCTTTTTGAAACCATCATTTAAATATTGTTCTATATTTACTCTTAGTATTATTCATTACGGTTTTTTTAAATCAAATTTCGGATTTTGAATTATTTCATAAGTTTCGAAAACAAATCCATCAAAAAAATAGAAAAATGATCAGATTGAATAAAAGACTCAACTGATATCATTAAATCAAAATATGAATATCGATAAACGAAAAGGTAAATGCTTTACTATGGTCGAATTATAGCTCGAAGCAAAAGTTCGAGACTGCTATTTCAGATTCTAGGTGATTCTTGAGCATAACGATAGAGTTGAATATTGTGGATAGTTTCTCCAAATCGGCGGAAATTCATTTTTGCTGACTACCAGACCTATTGGTACGACAGTTTCAACAGATACTATAGATAATATATATCAACGATAAATAGATGATATAAAGAGAAATTATTTAGTAAGAGAAATTATTAAAAATAATCATTTAAATAAAAATCTTTTGAAAACTATAATCTATATTATTGATATCGCTACTACAGATGATGTAGAGACAAATTTAAAAATTGTTCAAAAATCTAATTATAATGCCCGTACGGAAATATACTCGGCAGATCCCTAGTTCGGGCTAGATTCTAGTCAGTATTACTGATGATTTTCTCATGTAGCTAATACTCGCCAGATGCAAATTAGATTTCCCTTCGATCATCTAATAATCGTCTTATATTAATTATTACTTTCTCGACTTTATTCAGATTTCCTTATCTTTTATTGATGTTAGAAAGAAATACGTGTTTTCTATAGTCACAATTTTACAAGTAGAAAACTTCAGAAAATGATTAGGCTTTCTATCTTGAATCTAGTTAGATTTCCTTAACTTCTCCCTATTTTGGAAAGAATGGCGTTTTTCTAGGCGGAATCTGCCAAGTAAAAGAATTGAGAAAATGTTTAGGCTTTCTATTTCGATTCTAGTTAGATTTCCTCAACTTTTTCAAATATTGGAAAGAACAATGTCTTTTCTAGTCGAGACATTACGAGTACGAAAATTAGATATTATACACACACACCCGCGCACACATACATTTTTTATATAAATGGTGTGCGTGTGCGTGTGTGTGTGCGAGTACGTGTGCGTGTGCGTGTGTGTGTGTGTGTGTGTGTGTGTGTGTGTGTGTGTGTGTGTGTGTGTGTGTGTGTGTGTGTGTGTGTATGTGTGCGCGTGTGCCTGTGTGTAATATCTAAACCCACAGATCTTTCGAACATGAGAAAGAATTTAAAAAATTGTTCTACTACATATGTTTTATCTTGTGCTTATAAAATTATTATATGATCTTAAGTGCTGTACGGTTATATACAAAGTATAGTATTGTAATCACATATTGCGTTTGAGCATAGTGAATAATGCGTTTGCTTGCAAATCGTAGAGTCGTGGGTTCGACACTCAAGAGGCCGGAAATTTTTTCATCGAAATCAAACAATTTATATGTTCAACAGAGATGTTTAACATTGAAATTTACAATAATTAGCGAATAAAAAATATAATAATAACTAATTGTTAATTGTAAATCGTAATACGTAATAAGGCATATAGAAAATGATTTATAAATTCCAATTAAATGGTATGCGTCACCTAAATACGTAAATATATTTTTTTATTTTAAATAAATAAATATTAAAGAGTCAAAAAGTTATTGACTTAATCGAGGAAACAAAATTAGAATAATTTATTATTGGCTTAATTTCTAGATTTTCTGACTAGAATCAGTCTAGTTTCTATCTTGGTATACCTACTATAATCTAAGCTCGTTCCCTATATAAAATGCTGTTAAAAGTGTGACAAATCGCAACTAGGATCAGACTAGATTTCCCTTCTGGATTCTAACATTGAATAAGGAAAACTAACCCGATACTAGTAAAATTCGAAAATGAATTTCTGCACGGCTGAACTCTTCCTTTGATATTTTGCGCTTATTGAGATTCAATGAATATAACAATTTTAGAAATGTTAGTGGCTATAGAATCTGTCTGCATATACTAATAAAACAATGGTGTGTTAAAGGAGTTTATATAGTTCACGTCAATAATTTGCCAATTGGAAGAATGTTTAATAGGCGCAAAAGAAGATAATGTATGTCCAGAGAAAAACTACTGGGAGTGGCGTCAGTATTCGGATAATGAAACTTACAGAATTTGATATGGCTATATGTGAATATTATATTTTAAAACTCAATTTGACTAACTCCAAATCGGTTACAATATACTCTATACAAGATAATCTATAAAATCTGCGCATACGTGCCACGACGTTTCATCTATCGACATCTCGATCGATCTATCTAATTTCCATCATTCAATCAACTCAATACCTTCATTGCGCTTACTTGTTACTGTTCGGACCTGCCTAATACGAGGTTTTCACTTGGCTTTTTCATTTATTAACTCTCGACCCGCATAACGGTACTTTTGCTCAGGCCACGAGATGCATATATAAAGTTAATTTTGCATCACCCGATAGCTTATACCTATATAACATGTATTTATAACATGCATTTGTACATTTCCAATTACGTCATATTATAGATTGTATATTATTTCGTAGAAAATAGTAGAGACATAAAATCAGTTTGAAAATTTATATTTTTAAACGAATGATTTAGATTCGATCCGCAAATCCAAAGCAAGAGCTCAATCCCTATATTCTTTTCAGAGGCGCTTATATGTAACAATAATGCAAAATTGGTTATTAATAGTCTCGATTTGAGTAGGCAATAAGCTGCGGCGATAAAACCGTCTTTTCGACTCGTTGCACTACTTAATCCCCGACTGAGACCAGCACTTTCACCCTCCCTTTCAGTCGCAGTCGGTCCTCGATTACAGTGTTGTCATAATTGCTACTCTTCGCCCCCGTACCGTGGCGGCGGCACTGGCGGCGACAGTGGCGGCGACAGTGGCGGCGGCGGCTTACTTACGCGCGCCGCCCGTTCTTACTTCAGCTCGTTTTCAAACGGCAAAAGCTCCAACGTCGAATTAGCCGTAAAGCGTGTGTGCGTACGCGCGAGAGCCCGCGTGCGTCTTTTCTGTGATTGACAAGAATGTTAATAGGTACCGGCGCACTCTCAAAGATATCTCAGGAATTTCTCGCATAATTAACGGCTTTTTATGCTCGTTGCCCTCGCAAAAATTATTCTCGACTCACCCCTCCCAGAGCCAGCTCCACCTATATACTCGTGATAATTAAAAACTTTATGACCTTGCGGGACGAATGGTCTTGGATAGTCCTTAAACCCTGGCAATAACATATAAACTGTTATGTTCTCACGATAATGCGGACTGCGTACTACGGACGGATACCCGTTTCGCGGACTTTTCAATGAATGCGCGATTCTAGCCACGATTCGCATTATTATTAGCAATAAACTACATCAGAATCGGCGATCGTTAGCATCAATCATCCTGGCTATCCTGGTCATCCTGGCAGTACGGCTATACGGCTATCAAGAGATAGTGTAAGGTAACTAACAATATGTTTCCTCTTATAACGTCTTTACGTATGCTTTGAGTATAAACACTGCACGACGAGTAGCACCGCGCAAATCGCGATGCAATGCTTGCGCAACCGGAGAGCAGCGCCTAATGGAATAATAGACGTTACATCTTCACACTAGTCGGATTAGTAATTTATTAAGCTTGAATAATTACGAATCGTACAGCGCATCAAGCAAGCGCGTTATCCTCTTCAGAAATCATCCATCACTGCAGGAGATCCTCCGAAAATTCCGCGCAGTCGGGCTTCCCCGCCGCTTTTCCCAAGAAGCCGCCTATATATAAAAATCGCCTCGATGGGTGCAGAGGTAAGAAGTGCAGCTCGACGCAGGAGCCAGCAAGGCCGCGGCACTTAGTCGGGGCTTGGAATATCGGTAGCTTATCTGTCAACGCGACCGTGGCGGCATCCGCGCCGAGGCATAGTAGCGCGGCAATTAACCGTCGGGGAATAATAATCGGCTAATGGCTCGCGCGTGCCTGCAATCCCGGCGAGAGATGAAAGGATGAGCGCCCGCGGCCGCGGCCGCCTCGCACGTATACCACGTGCAGACACACACACACACGCGCGCGTGCGCACACCTTACGGATCCCCGGATCTCTTTAATGCCGATAGGCGCGCACGTGAAAATGCGCGATTAGGAGCCGCGCGGTCTTTTTTATCAAGGCTTTCTACTACTATCCCCCGCCCCCCCCCACCCCGCCGCCGCGCTCTCGAGTAGCACTGGATAAAGCCGCTCGACGGTGCGGAGCACAGGATTAAAAAAGTGTACACAGGGAATCGACGCGCTCCCGCTTCTCCATCCCGATATCGCCGAACAATACGCGCTCATGCGATAATCTCGGAGCGTAATTGTTGGGAAAAGCCGCGCCACCGCGCGTCCGGCTCGGTTGACCGCTAATTAAATTTGATTATAAGTCGGAGAGCAATAAATACGTCACGCGAACTACACGCGTGACTCAAATAGTCGCGCGCCTCACCTGTGCGCTTACGATTATAAAATCTTGGCGGCCGAGGCTTTATTTGATGCTCAAACTTTTGAGCTCGCCGCGCGGCTGCTTTTAGTCACGATATCGCATCGGGCGGGACGGTCGACTTTCTCTCTTTCTCTACATACATACGCCGATACATACCCAGCCAGTACACGTAAGCCTTCGGATGTGCGTTAATATTTGCGGTACGCTAATTTTCAGTCCTCTGGGAACGCTTTCAGATTAAGATTTATGATAAACAAAATTAAAAAACATAATTATTATAATGTGAAGTAGGAATGTCATTCATCATAGTCTCCGACTATTTGTTAAAAATATATTTAATAAATGCAAAAATAATAATCTTATAGATTTGCAACTTCGATATAAACGAGAAACTATTGAAAACAGGCGTTTTATAAATATTATTCTATCGGACTGATAAACAAGTTATACAGAAAATCTTTTGGGTTTGAAGTGTTATGTGAGTATCGGTAATAGTTGATAAATTGTATAGAATTCGAATAAAATAGTTCCTGAGTGTGCTCAACTGGAGATTGACCTAAAATCTCTCGTTCTTGCAGTAGAAGCGTTTTTCAAAAATGTTTAGGTAGAACAATATAGATTACAATAATATATAGTAATAAAAATAAATAAGGTAGTAATTCAAAATTCATTATTCGCTATACAATGATAATGTATACTATTAGATCTGCGAAATATATCAACGGAGGAAACACGTATGTTTTTATCACACATACCGTCAGACCCACATGCCATAACCGGATTTACAGGAAATAATGCATATAATTTTTTTCATGCATATATATGAAACATACAAGTGCTAACACTCACACATATACCTATTCATTCCATTCCCACAAAGAGAATGTCCCAACTTGGAATTAAACATTTTCATCAAATGTATTTACCTTATTTTTTGTTGCAAGTATACAGATGATTCTTTGTAGAAAATAATATTACTATGCTTTAAATTTTTTCTTAGCTTTGTTATAATATGAATTTTATGAATTTTATATTATTTCTTGAAGTTTTCATAATTCCGCATAAGTACATTAATTAATTTTTATTACTCTGCATGACTTCTGCTTGTAATAACTAATTGCAGATAATATACCATACAAATAAATTGATCTATACATAACATCAATATAAGATAAAATGTGCCTTTGTAATTAAAATTAACTATGCACTGAATCACTAAATATATATATATATATATATATATATATATATATATATATATATATATATAATCTTATATATACTAGTCTTATTTTCTTTTATTTTGTAAATTCTTTAATTTTTTTTTAAATATTTGTCTATGTTGAACTTAAGTAAGTAGAAGCAATTCAAAGCCATAATATAGATTAATATAATTACATATCACTAAGAAAGTATAAAAATATAATATAAAATTGATAATAACACGAATAAACAAATTTTAATAATTAAGATTTGACTCGAGGAATTTTTTTATTTACATAATCAAGACTGAAAGTGTTTAGTTATTATTAAAATCTGTGATTAAAAATGGAAATCCTCTCCTTTCAGAATACAACTTAGAAATCGGTATGAGTGTTACAATCGATCAACTTAAAATTAATTTAGAAGTGGTTCTTTATGGTTTTTTCATTTGCTTTTTCCATTCTTTTGTTGACGAATGCCACTATAGAGATATGCGAAAAATAAGCCGGTTGCATTATTTGGTAATAGTCAAATTAGTTGAGAGACTAGACTCATAAATATGAATTTAGATGTTTGACGCTATTTAGATTCGGACTAAACCATTCTTATCCGAGTCCCTATTTTCAGCACGTAGAAAAAGTGCGTCTGTAACGAATACGATAGAATTCTCTTGCAGGTATCGCTGCTGGTCCCATCACTTGCTTCGTCATTAAACTAGGGATAAGATCTCCTGCATTTAGATTGAGAATACGTCTCATGCTTAAATTATTGATCAGCGGCCATCTCCAGTTGTAGGAGTGGTTTGTTTTTTTAATTTCCCAGTAGTTTACAAAATATCAATGGCGTTAATCGTACGAGAAATTAACCTGGATTGAGTATTATCGAATCACGCGCTTTGTTGCGGAGAAGGTGTTACGACCTCGAATTGAGACTATATTTTAAAATTGACGTGAATTTGTATCACTACGTTGGAATATTATATGCTATGGAATATATTTTTTAATTACTTTACTATATAATAAAATTTTTTTTTTTACATTTAATTTCATTTTGTTCTTATTTGCTTTTGATCATTTTTATGCATAATCCGTTTAGATTTTTGATACTTTTTAATATAAAAATAAAGAAGCACATTTAGTTTAACTTTATCTTGGCATAACAGAAATTTTATCTTTGCAAAAGAAATAAAAAGTTTAAAAAGTTCGTCAAAAAATGTATTTCTTAAATTCTACTTTCAGAACAAAGTTTCGAACTGTTTCAGGTTATTGCTTCTAGCTATTGTGATGTGATCTCATAAACTATAACTGTAGATGATCAAATAATTTCAGTTTGTTTTATTTCAAAAGAAAATGAAACACATGTTACAAAATTGAAATCTTGTGGTTATCAAGACTAGAATTTATGTATCATGGTACAAAGTAAAAAATACAAGTAATATATGTTCTCAAATTTTGATGATTTTTTCACACTGAGCTTAAAATTATTATATTTTAATATCTTCTGAAAAGAACAAAAATCATTAGGACGTAATCTTTTGTTTAACCATGAGATTTTCAAAGAAATGAGTTGAAATCAACCTCGGAACAAACATCGAGTTAGTCTATTCAATTCTACATGATATTCCGACACAAAGCACGCAAAACACTTGTCGAAGTATTAATTAGCCCAAAAATCAGGATACATACATAGACTAGAAATGAAAAGGGGGGATATGTATACCTAAACCAGGCAGAGCGAGCCGAATACAGACACGGAGCTCGCGCGAGGGTGATTGAGCGAACGATATTCGAGAAGACGCCTTCTCTGCCTCCTTCAATTCGCTCCGTGGATTTTTGCCAATACGAGGATGGGGGTGAAAGAGGGGTGGATCGGTAGAAAGAGCGAAGGCGCGGCGGGCTGGAACGCGTGTTCTATTAGCCTATAAGACAAAAGATCGACGCTTATATAGACGGGGAACCTCAAGGGACTGTCCAACGGCCGTGGCGCGGCGTATACACCTTTTTATTTAAGCATATCTGTCGAACCGAAGAAAAAGATCCATAGACGCGCGACGCGCGCACGCGCGAGCGAGCGAGTGAGCGAGCGAACGTGAACTGCATTCCAAGAACAGCTCGAGCATACTATAATCGGGAGGGAGCGGGAGGGCGTGCAGTGGACACGTGGCCTCTCCGCCCCCCCCCCTGTCCAAAGCTCGAACGCTGCGCATCATTGACATTTTGATTTCGGCCGGTCTCCGATCGGGTCCTTTCTTTTTTTTCCGGGGCATCTTTCAGATCGTCCTTACGGATGCCGATATTGGACCGGACTTGGAACCGGGTCCACCGACCATTTTCGGCGTGCCGCCTTTTTACGCGCGGCTTCGCCTCGCTTCGCCCGCCGCGGCAATTAACGCCACTGCTAAAGCTCGGCGCGACGATGGCAAAGGCGCACCGCGCCGCCGTATATATAATACAAAGGGAGTGGAAAGAGGAGATGTACCTTCATTTAGTTTTTAATTCGGCAATATATATATATATATATATATATATATATATATATATATATTTATATTTATATATAGTGGATTGAAATAGCCGGAGCGAGCGAGAAAGAGGAAACGGAAAGATTATATAGACGCAGACTTGGCTTTTTATTATTTTTTTTATGTTGCAGTCAGAATAACCAAATTGGTCTTTAAAAATATAATCAGAGCCTATAGGAATAGTTGTTGAAAGTGGTAAATAGAGCGATAGCGAAGAATCTAGATTTAATGAAGACAAATTCAGAATAAGTAGAGCAATTCGGTTTATTCATGCTTAAAATTAGGCTGTATGAATTCGACTCCTCGTTATACAGAAATTTTCAGAAAAGAATTTGAAAAGAATCATTTACCGGTTTCTAAAAAACACTAAAAAAAACACTACATAAGCATATTTTTACTTAATATATGCACCTCTAGCACCTTTTAATCTTTGGTTAATAAAAGCGACCAGAAAAATAATTATGGAGTAATTGTTAGAAAAAAGATTATTTTAACAATTCAAAAATATAACATCGTAAATACTGCCACAATAATATTGTTTTGAAAAAGTTCAAGTTTTTATTATTAAAAAGATAAAAAATTATAAATTGAGGTAAAAAAATTGTTAAATTTGGAAATATGTTCGAGTAAATTTATGATATCCGATAGAAAAGTATAAGAAAACTTTGAGTAAAGTTAGTTCATTACTGACGTTCCTTACTAAATATTTATATACTGGTGAAATATATTTGCATGCTTTTACAATAAGGAAAGCTGGTGTTTATTGGCGCTTAAAATACTGTAATATAAAAAATACTTAATAGTTTCTCAAATATTATTAGAAATCTTACTTGAAGCTGTATCGATAATTATTATATTATGTTATTATATATGCATATTATATTATGTAAGTAATGATTTATAAACCTACCAAAGTACTTATATCGTATATAAATCTAATCTTTCAACGATTTTTTTTATTAAAATAATTAATATTGCAAATTGAGTTGGTTGCATTGAAATAGGTTTGTTTGTTCGAGTACCTCTTTGATAGATTATATTAATACCTATACAAAACGACACGAAAATTTAAACAACGTATAAAATTTTCCAATAATTGTATACAAAGTAATAAGTTTATTTTCATTTTGGATTTATTTTTAACAATATCTGTACACGTCACTCAATATAGTTCACTTCATTTCACCTCAATTTCACCACATAATCTTCCAAAGTAATCATGTTTGATTCAACCACACGATTCTTAATTAATAATTGTTGATAAATCCAGGAAGAAATGTATAATTAAATTATGAAATGAGCTTTATTCAAAATTATAAAGATACACAACGCGAACGATGTACAATAAAGGAATTATATATATATATATATATATATATATATATATATATATATATATATATATATTACAATAAGTTCACACAAACTATATAACACAAACTGCACTGATGTCTCTCTTGACAATGATAGGGTATAGGCATTCATCCTTGCCTTTTATATCTTCGGAAGTTGTCACTCCGCTTGACACTCGCCTATGATTGGTGCGGACCTGCAGTACTGTTGAATATATAGTAACGGTCGTGTTCATGCACAAGCAGTATCGAATGATGCATATTTTTGTTGTATTCCAACAATAATTGTAGAATCTCATCTAATAGAAACTCAGCGTATAATTACCATAGTTTATGCACTCTGTGTCCATGCATCAATATTTATCGTCTATATCCATTTTAAAAATCAGCATCGCAAATTAGTGTTGTTCGAAAACGAAGTGTAACAAAAACAGAAAATGGCTACCGATAACGACTACATTTAATCCTTTTCTTTTCTAAATTAATTATAGACTTCTCAGCCGTTCAGCCAACACATGAACATCCTTCAAAAGAGCAGAACTCGAGGCATCGGAAATATTTGGTCATTTTTCACTTTTCGTGCTGGGTCAACTCGATCAGTTCGCAGCCTTCAGCCACATTTCAAATTCTCGCTTTCCATCCGATTCTTTGCTCTATCCTTCTCCTGTAACGCTCCTGCCGGAGCAGAGAGGATCGATGGACAACATAATTTGTCCTGGACAACAAAATTTGAATTTTCGCCCTTTGAGAGAGAAAAAATTTTGTGAGTAATAATGCCATTACATATGATGGTTCTCTATAACGTATGTTTGAATGCTCTGGTATTTCCGATGAGATCTATTGAGGAGATACATAAAAAGGAGAGAAAGAGAGACATGATTTTAATCTTATTCTATGCAGAATGGATCTTTTTTCCAGTTGATTTGAAATCTAAAGTTTATGTTAGTACAGGATAGCACAGGAAATTCTTTGTGTTTATAGAAATTTTTTTGCTAATAGATTTAAGAATTTAACACAAATTTCATTTCATTTTTTAAATTTCATTTGAATGTTTTTCTTCTGGTTTTAGAGATGATCCTTAAAAAAGTTTTCAAATAATTAAATAAACAATAGCATATGAAATTTAAAATTTCTAAATATTTACCACAATACATAAAAAGAATATCTTTATACAAATTCAAAGGAACATCATGCTGATACATATTTTCAGACTACGAAAGTGTAACATATTGTACAATAAATATTGTAATTTTTTTAACCTTATATTGAAATAAAAGCTTATTATATGCGTTCCTTAGCTAAATTAAAAAAATTTTCTCTTCTAAACGATAACTACAATAACTAAATTTATTTTCTAAAAGAAACTTCAATTTCTTCTGATTTTTTTTAATTTTTATGAAATAATACGTTTAAATTTAATGCGTGCTTTCTAAAAAGAAAGCTTCAAATTCTTCTTGGAAAATATAATGCTTGAACGTCTCTAATTATCTTGAAGAACGAAATTAAATTTTTACAGGAAAATATAGCAGGACTGTTAACAAGTGCAGATGTCACGAAACTGTTTAGAGGCTTAAATTCTTTTCATAATTTATTATTTATGAAAGACATAAAGACAATATTTTAAACAATATAATTTTTCGAACATACAATGAACGAAATAAATGTTTTCGGATAATGACTAATAAAACATTTGAAATGAGAATTTTATATTTTTATTGTTAAATTAAATATTCGAATTCTCTGTTTTTTAATTCATATAATAATCGATTCGTATTTTTCAATTTACCTTGTCATATATTTGTTATAGAAGAAGAGAGCTAGGCTCGCTGTTATGAACAGTCACTTAATAGTGAATTCATGTTCACCAATTCCATTATTCGATGTAACCGTGTTACTTTAATCTTGTAATTTAAATATAAATTGTTAATAGGGCTTTTAAGTACCAATTAATACCATCGAGAAATCTTCCTTTTAAATAAATTACTATTGTTTATATATTATTTACCGTTAACAGGTAAGGAGAAATTTTTAAAATAATAATTATTTTATGATAAATTAAATATTATCAACATATGTGAAAGTTTATTGTGTGAATATTGACCGTTACGTTAAAATTTTATATACAGTTATGTGGAAGGAGTTACCTAATGATCCCTTGCGCACAAAGTATAGTTTCACTTCTGTGAAATTAGAGTGTTTATACAAGAGCACAAGTGATTTTATTCTAAAACGTACTTTCACATCATAAACGAAAGCTTTTTCTACGACAAAACTGTCGTCAAACTTCCTCATTACCACAGCGATAACTCTCTCTAAGCCTTCCAACACCAATTCTTTCTTTATAAAGTCGTGCTCGGTATTTTTTCTTGAAAACTTTCAAGAGAATAAGAAAAAAAAATGACAAGCTCATGATTATCCAATAAAATGCAAAGAAAACTCGAGCATAATTAGTTCCTGGCTGAAAAATTGCCTCGACACATCAGAGCAGCCCTTTGAACGCTAACTCGCGTAAAATTTTATACGAGCCATAACGAATCCCGCGCTTCTGCGAGTTTCCCCGGCTTGATTGCCGCGAGAGGCAAAAAGAATGTAGGCACGGGTGCGGGACAAAAAATACTATAGAATGCTGCATTTTCAAGTGAGGGAGAGAGAGAGAGAGAGAGAGAGAGAGAGAGAGAGAGAGAGAATATTGAAACAATTTGGGAATTACGACCGACGACCAAGCCAAGAGAGGTTTTACAGTGGAAAGCTTCCTCGGTAGGAGCTCGTATGGGAGTTAGGCTGAGCAGCAGCGGATTGGGGGTGGGGGGCGAGAGGGGTGGCGAAGGGGAATTTCTAATGCAAAATTAATAGACATCGGCCGGTGGGAACGCACGATATGCCCAGAGCTCGAGGTATCGCTCTCGAGCTTCGATCTCCCCTCCCTCGGCTTCTTGGCTATCCCGAAGCCCCGATTTGGGATAATTCATTATAGGATTACGTTGCCAGTATTACCCGAGGGGGAGACGGTGAGTTTCGTGTCCCCCCGCCTTGTACTCGTGCCGATTGATTGCCGAAGCAACGCGCGCCGTACTGTTATTGTGTGTGTCTATGTGTGTGTGTGTGTGTGTGTGTGTGTGTGTGTGTGTGTGCGCGCGCGTGTGTGTTTGTGTGACTTAGGCGGCAGCGCATCACGGGAGATTTTGACTCTCGGTTCCGGAATGATGCGCTGGGTGTCGAGTGGATCGAGCGGATGATTGTTTTATTTCCCTTTTTGTTTTCGAATCGTCGGAGGAGATTTATCGTTATATAGAGCTCGCGTAATGTACACGACTTGGATATAGTAAATGACATTATTCACGCTCTAGTTCAATCTTGTTTTATATAAATTATCATTTAATTTAATTCGTTGACTTTAAGCTCGATATTGTCGTTCATAAATATTTCTGGCTTTGTTCTACTATCGAACAATGGTTGAAAATAAGAAAAACATATAAAGTATGTAGTTGTATGAATATTATACTCTAGCTTCAAATCAAAAGAATTTTTTATCGTTAAATCAGATAATTTAACAAATTAAAATTATATTAATAATATAAAAATATTATCAATTTTTTCTACTATTTAACACAAGGTACTATATGCATTTGAAGCATGCAAAGGCTGAAATTATTGCAGGGTTTTTAAATATTTTATATATGATTTTGAATTAATTTTCAATTAAATTTATATTGATTTTGAATGTATCAATATTTTGCAATTCGATGTGTCGCTTTAGTAACTCAAGTGATATCAAACTGTTTCCTCAACAAGAATCACGTTTGAAGACTGAATAACCTTCTGAAATATCCATTGACAGTATAAGAATATTATATCTATAACTCTCTACATCTGGTAAGAGATGAATAATTCAGCAATACAATATAGGATATACAAGCAAAATCAGTATTTCATAAACGAATTCTTACTTTTAATTGATATTTTTTAAACCTGCCCATGAGTAATGGTATATCCAGCCATTTTATCGTATAGTATAATATTTTACTCAATAGACAAAATCAATAGAAAAGCCTTTTATTAAAACATCTAGTCTATTATTTATCTAACTTTTTTATCAACTCTCATTCAACGATAATATGCCGGTAATCGAAAAATTTGTTATTTACTTATCTCGTTTGTTAAAAAAATTTATAACTTCTGATTGAGCACGCGAGCTTTAAAAATCAACTTTAAATTTAGATCATCGTCGCATTCCAGTATACATATGTCAAATGGAATCGTAATAAAATAATGATAGTTAAACAGTTCAGCGAAATAAATCGAAGAAACGATATTTACAGTTCCAATTTGATTGTTTCCTAATTCCTCAATGACTTCCGACTCCTATTTTTCAATTCTTGCGCATACGATGACCCGAAATTTCGCCCGATCGATTTGGTAGCCCCCCGCGGGCCGTATGCTGATGATACCGTATATAGACCTTAGAAAAACCGCCTTCAGCAGAAGAGGGGCTCGGAAGCAAAGTCAGCAGCCGTCAATAGGTGATGGGGCGTCGGCGGGGGGGGGGGGCTAGAAAAGAGAAAAAGCCTCTACATGGACGCCTTGCGAGACGGTGACGGCGCTTTTGCTCGTCGAGGGGGGGGGGGGGATTTCTAGCGCGCGGGCACGAGACCGGCCGGGAATGCAGCACTACCGGTCGCGTGCGCTGGCCACGCGCTCGCACACCGCTTTCGCATTATCCATTACGGACCGCGCCGACGTATTACAATGACAATGACCGCGACTCCCGGTGCGCATCCTGCGACGGCTCGGAAAATTGCTAACAAATAATCAGCTGCGCTCGCGTACAGCGCGCCCCGTACAAAGGGCCGAGGAGAGCGACGAGCGTGGGTGCGGTTGTTACGGGGGAGGGGGTGGCGGGTCGCGCGCGCGCGCATGGGGAGACGCCACTCGAAGGGTGCGGATATATCCGAAGAGGGGGATCCGCGTCTCGGTGTCCCTGTCTCCCCCGTCGCTGTTTCCGTCTCCCTTGCGCGCGCGCGCGAGCGCCCACGTGCCGATTGGCCCACTACTGGGGCGATTATGGATTAATGGCTTTTATACGCCGAGCCGCGTATATAAGTCGGGGCTTACGCAAGGGCGGATCCGTATATTCCACTGGTCCAGGGCGATCGTGCCTAATTGAGGACGCGCGCAATCTAGCGAGCCGATCGTTTTCGGAAAACGCCGCACCGCGCCGCTCTAGCAGCGAGAGCCGGCTTTGTGCACGGTCTGAGGCGCCCCCACGATGGCTTTCGAGAAGAGCCCCTGGGGGAAGGGGGTTTACGCGCAGAAAGAGTTTTCGAGACAATGCGGGAATTACGCGGAGGAGCTCGTTAGGCTCGCGCACGGGATGCGGTTTTAGATTTTTTATGTACAATATGGCTTGACAAGAATCACCCGAATTTATCCTATGATTCTGCATATCGAATTCAAATTTTATTCCCAAGTTAAATGCACACGTGGATGGGGCCACACTTATCTTATCGACTAATAAGTTTCAAATTCATGGGTTAAATATTAATCTTTTATGATATAGATTACAGAGTAAACTTTTATTACTTATAGTATTTTATACTCGGATAAAATATAAAAATTTGGTAAATTAATACGTACATAATGATAATCGAACTAACTAACGGCCGCAAAGGAAATAAAAATATTGACAGTGACTTACTGTAATATATTTAATATTTTACTAAATATTTGAAATAGATGTATTGAAAAACAGGACAGTTCTTTATTAATTTTTTTTTCAAGTTCTACTAAAATATTCTTAATTTTAAGAACACTTTAGAAGTTGTTGAATTATAGCTATTATTGTTATTATTGTTATCGTCGTCATCATCATCATCATCATCATCATCATCATCATCATCATCATCATCATCATTATTATTATTATTATCATTATTATTATTATTATTATTATTATTATTATTATTATTATTATTATTATTATTATTATCATTATTGTATAAATTTATTATTATCTGCTATATATGAACGTTCATTTAATAGAAATTTTTTTTCTTTTCTTATTTTGTTCTATATCCGTAAAGTTCTTATAGTTAGGTACTCATTGAACAGAAATAGAACCGCAATATATTATTAAATATCTATATATGTATCTAACATGGTCATATATAGAATAATAACAACTTGAGTGGTAATCATGCATATACATTATATCTGATAGCGATATCGGTTGCTTCGTTTAACTAAATGTTAATATACTATTAGATAAAAATTCAGCTAGAAAATCTGCAAAATACATGTTCTTTTTTAAAACAGTATTTTCTAATGAAATTACAAAATAATGCAATCATTATAGCTACTCTATATATTATGAACAAATGAATATACAAAAATACTGAAATTCTTTTGCATAAATACGCCATTCTCTGATTTCAGTAGCCTAATAGAATATTATCAAAAATAGTAATACTTAGCAGATTAATATAAAACCGAAGAGCAATGGGTTACTTACACAGTCTGGATACTTGCATAGATCTAAAAACTCAATATGACAGAACCACAACATGCAAAAATTACTTGCGAAAAATACAATGCCGTGCATCTCCTTAAATTCAATTATGTGAAATTATTTATTATAGCACATCAGAAATTGACTGCATTTTTAAAAGAAAATACAAAACATATCGGCAATAGCAGGGTATGTGTTAATTTCAGATTTGCTTGCGGTTTGTGGCTTTTATTATGTCGAAACTGATGCTTTTAGGTTATAATTTGTGGGTTTAAAATTTATGGAGTTTTATGGTGGTCCGGAACTTGTATTCGTGGAGTTGAACAACAGTTGAAGGTGTCATTGAAGTAATTTTTTACAATGCCGTAGATTCCTAACAATAGACTCCTGACTTGCTTAACTGAAATGCTCGACAAATTTGATTTTTATATCGATAAGAAATATATAGGAGACGAATAATTATTTTCCACAAGTTGGTTTTTGGATCTTAGACTTCGCTGAAATATATTTAATTGGACATATAGCAATCCAATAACCATATAAACCAAATTTTTCAGACTAGATGATAGAATCAGAGTTGTACCATTTAATAAGATACCGCTCGGAATGAAGAACTCTCTAAACGAAATTATTCCGAATTACTGCAGAATTTTGAATACATTATTTTAAGTTTAGAATTATGTACCGTTGTCATTTGAAATTGGATCAGAATGATTTAAATTTTCAATCTCTTATAAGTTAGATTACTTAAAATTTTACATCACTATATTACATTGTTTCTCTGTAAAAATAAATTAATGGAAGCTATTTAAAATATACTGCTTACACCTACTAATTTATGTGTGAAAATACAGTCATTGCTCGGAGAATGGACTATGAAACGTGCATATTTTATATTGTATTTATATTGGTTCCAATTCGAAGCGTGGACGAACCCTGCAAATATATAAGAAATAAGAAGCATTCCCTCTCGACAATTCGCGATCATTAATTCAAAGCGGCAGAGATTCTTTTCCACAAATACTTATAATAGATTTCCGCTAATAGCAATTCAGAGTCTGTGAATATCGCTCGCGATATACAGACGACTGCGGCAGCGATTTACTTCCCTACCATATATTTTTCGTTAGTTATGTAGAGAAGAGAACGAGGTGTAGGGGAGGGGAATGGCGGCAGCAATAACATCTCGGAAGAAAAATTTTCATTCAGCCCTGCGGGGGTCGGGGACCGGGAGCTGATGGCCGCAGGATTCACGGCGCGCGTCGTAAAGCAGGAGGACGTATTTCACGACGACACCGGCGGCACAAAAAGCTGGACGCGGCCCAGCAACACGGGCGAGCAGGCGCTGAAGGCCTCCTCTGCTTGCCATTGGCTTCATTCAATGTAATATCGGCGAAAAGGAGGAGGGACACTCGCGTCGCTATGTACGTACTCGCCAAATCGTCGCGGCGGTGGTGGCGGCAGCGACAGCGGCGACACGCGCGCGCGCACACACGCGCACACACACACACACACACACACACACACACACATCTATATATATATATATATATATATATATATATATATATATATATAGGAGGGACACAGATCTATGGGGTGATAAATAATGCGGAGCGTAGACAGCGGGGGAAGTGGTGAGGCTGCGGTAAGAGAATCGAGGCGATGGGACAAAAATGCAAATCCCAGAGATTTAGCAGCTGATGGAGTTGTAAAACTAAATTTATTCTAGCGCTTATATATGCATATACAGAGCTCTGGGGTGCGTCGATGTATGGAAGGAGGATACCTCCTATATAGGTGATTGTTTTACGCCGAACAGTATTAAATTCGTTGGATTTATTATCTATAATTAGCCAGGCTTATGCTCGAGCTATAAGACGCATATAAGTTATAAGCACGTTCTTTTCGGTCAGAAAATTTATTAATTCAGTGTATCTTTAATTCGGTTGAACTATATGAGAACATTGATAAAAACATCGAATACACTTACTCTGGGCTTACTTTTTTTGGTTCAAGATTAATGCAAACGCGACTATAAGTTATATCGATCGATCTCTTTCGCGTAAATATAATTTATCGTTATTGGATGATCATCCACTGACTGCAACATGTTAAATAAAATTATCATTTTTGTTTCATCATGTACTAATTTATTAAAACTACAATAATGAATGATTCTGAGATGATTAAAATTACAGTTTCACTACCTATTTTTTTACATTTAATATTTGCACTAATACGTTACAAGTACAATTCGTCCAAAACCATATATATTATGTATCGCATCAAAACAACTCTCGATCATTAACGATCCAAGACTTTATTCACAAAGTATTTTTAACATATCTCGAATCCTCCCCCACAGTTTCTGCAGCAGGAATAAATCACGCGACGCGCGCGAGATTATATAGCACGCGTCGCAGAAACATATCGATATACGGTATAGAACGTGTGTGTGTGTGTGTGTGTGTGTGTGTGTGTGTGTGTGTGTGTACGTGTGTGTGTGTACGTGTGTGTGTACGTGTGTGTGTGTGTGTGTGTGTGTGTGTGTGTGTGTGTGTGTGCGTGAGAGAGAGAGAGAGAGAGAGAGAGAGAGAGAGAGGAAAGAATCAAGCATCGAGCGTTAAGGGGGAAGAGGGACACCAGGAACAACAAGTTTCCCAAGATAAATAGCGCGAAACACGCACGAGTGCGGATAGCGAGCGAGCGAGCGGGCGGGCAGTTGAGCGCGCAACTCAACCCCGTGAACGGTGCGATCTGTCAGACGGGCATAAATCAATGTTCCGCGTTGGCAACCCCCGTACATAATCGTTCACGTCGGCTCACTGAAGCAGCTCATTCTCTCTCTCTCTCTCTCTCTCTCCCTCCCTTTCTATCTCTCTAATAAATGAATCTACCCTCTCCCCTCCTCCATAGGCCATAAACACGGTGTGTAAGACTGGTAGGGTAGGGGTCAGGGATAGTTTGTGTGTGTGTGTGTGTGTGTGTGTGTGAGAGAGAGAGAGAGAGAGAGCTTTATTATGCCGGACACAATTGCGTGTTGGCTAAGCCACGTGACCGGTCGGCTTCCGGCGCACACTTTCTGGGTTCCGCGCGGTAGCCTCGCAAAGCGTGCGGAAGCGCATCACCAGAATCCACCCTCGCTCTCGCTCGTATCCGCACAGATACAGGAGCGTATATACACACGCATATACATGCGTCGATACACGTATATACATATACGACAGGGCAGGGATGTATTATCAACTACCAGTTTCCCTATCCTAAATATTCCATCTTTTGCTTCGCTTTTTTCTCTCGACACCCTTTTGCCATCGAGCGGCGCATTCTTTTGTTTCTCTCCCTCTTTTAGGTGACTTTTTCTTCGACCCCTCGTGCGTCGCCGTAGAATTCGATCGCTGAAGTCTTAACTTTACTACGAATCCACGAGAGGGGAGAGCGAGCCTTCGGGTAATTTACGCGCACGTATGTAGTGATTATGCAAATCGCACATTCGGTGGCCACTTTCAGCGTTCGATTACTTTAATGTATAATCTTTCGGCTGATGCTGATACATGTGTCGGACGATTGCTAGATGTCTCAAGATTAGCGTGATTCCGACTAATCGAGCGAAGTATAAAGCATTATAGCATCTTCAAAGACGATAGTATATGTTTTATATAATATATCTTAATTATTTTAATGAGGGAATAAAATTTTTTCTTATTCTGACGATACTCCCATTTCTTGTGTGTGAAGGAATTATAAAAATTAAGGATATTCATTATGTTATTTCAATCCTTTCGGATCATTGTGAATCTTTCCTCCTATTATCTAAATAATTTCAGATTAAATATGAAGCTTCAATTACATTCGCTATTAGTCTACACGATCGATAGAGTTGTGGTGTAATTTTCTTACGCTGTTCTTCCGATAACGGTAGATGTATTTCATTTTCCTCGTGCCCTCCAGTATACATCAAAGCAGAAAGCTAAGCGTGCGTATGGAGGCAATCTGTTCAACAATGACGCGTGACAGTTTTTCAAAATTTTTCACGCGCCTCCCCGCCGTGCTCGGACCGAACTAGAGAGTCATTGTCACAACAAGGACTCTATTTATTACTCCACCGGCGCGTGCGAACCTACATCAAGCTGATTTGGCTTGATGGCTTTCTCATAGTCATTCTAAAGTGATAGCCCATACATATATATATGGACGGTTATTGTTTCGGGAAGTTTCTTTGATCTGATGGGGAGAGAGACAGAGAGAGGCAGAGAGAGAGAGAGAGAGAGAGAGAGAGAGAGAGAGAGAGAGAGAGAGAGAGAGAGAGAGAGAGAGAGAGAGAGAGAGAGAGGGAAAGAGAAAGAGAGAGCGTAGTAGTAGTAGTGGAGAATTCTAATCCCAATTTCATCTTGGTATAACTGTAAATCAGATCGAACCTTCGTGATATTTCTGACTAATTATTGAACGTAGTAGAAATACGTATAGATTGTTCTGGTCTTACCGTGAAAAATCTAACCTGGTTCATTTTATTTGATAAAATTCATAAATCGTTTCTGGGAGTAGACACTTTATTTAATAGTAATAAATTATTTTTATTATTTATTTATTTTTAATTTTAGTTCGGTTAGATATATAATCATATACAATGAGAATCTGTTTTTATATTTAATATAATAAACTAAGTAAATGTGAAAAAGCTTTTTGATTAATTGTGAAGAAACTTTCTTCCCATTCGCTTAAAATTATTATAAAAAGTATAAAAATCTAATATTTGTAAGATGACAATTAAATAAAACGCATAAAAGATGAATATATAAAAAGGGCAGAATCGAATATGAAACTTATTTCTTGGCGTCTATACTTCGATGTAGTCGATTAGCCTTTAAACCGCGTGCTACTCCTCCCGGTATAAGAACCAAGAAATTCCAAAAAAAAAACCAACAAGGAATGGTAAAATGAAATGAGAAAAAAAGGGGGGTACGCAACTGAACAGACGGAGAGGCGAAACGTGAAGCGCCACTAAATAATAGAGCTATCACGGGTGTCGAATCGGCAGATCGAATGGCAATTGGTCGCGGCGTTCTTATGTTAATAAGAGCCTTAACGTGCGGCCGCTGCGGCGCGCACGTATACGCCAAATCTCGCCCTCGTACTATAATAGTCGGGCGGACGCGCGGCGCGTCCTCGGTTAGCCGGCGTGGCGAATTTCCGTATCTGTATCTCTGGGTCTATATTGCCCCGGCGGCCGGCGAGCGTAGCAGCGCGGTCCAGGCACGCGCGCGCGGGCGCGCGCGCGTGTGTGTGTGTGTGTGTGTGTGCACGTAAGAGTGCTCAAATCAGAAAGAGGGGGAGGCAAAAGACGGAGAGTCATGGGAACGGTGGCCGAGGTGCACGGGGTGTTTCGCTGGGATGCGCGGCAAGAGCCGAAGGATGTGCAGCTCCATGAGTGCGGAAAATAGTAATTAGTCGGATGGGGTCAGAATTCCTGCGGGGTGGTAATGATGCGTCTGTTTTATGAGCTGTGCGCGTTTTCTTAGCCAGGCACGAGTTAACAAATTCGATGTGACAAAATCTATTATTATATTTTTTTTGCAGAGAAAGAAGGCATGAAAAAGAATTTCATAGCCACGATATTGTCGATTGTCCTTTTGTATTTTTAAATCCCTCTAGTATTTAGTCATATAAGTAATATGATAAATGCCGGAGATAAGTTATCGTTACTAGAAAGATTTTAATCATTGATTTCTTTATACTCTACATTTAGAAACTATTTTTCTAATCGCAAATAAATTTTACACGAAAGTGGATAATTTTATATGGATAGGAGTATAGTACAATATTTACTGAAATTATGATAAATAAAGTACTTCGACCAACTCAACTATTTTCTTTAGCAAGTAAATATTGTTTTTAAAATATAATTGAATTATTTATTATTGAGAAACACAAATTAAAAAATAAAATCTGCTTTTTTATATAAAACACAGATGAACTTACTAATAAGTTAAAGTAAATATTGCTTACATCTTATAACAAAAAAATATTTTATCGATACAATTTAATTTTCATAATCTTAAGCTAAGAAATTCTATAGTAAGTTAAGTAAGTATATACCGTGCAGAAATGTGCATAAATGATTTTATCATCTTAAAAATGATACGTAATAAATTAGTTTTGGAAATATTTTCCTTTTATTATTTAATATCTAAAATTTCGCATGAAGCAATTACTTAAAAATTCTATTCTTTGATGTCTTATACCGGCTTCAATTATTAGGTTGTTAATTAGTAATTCTATCCTATTTATTTATTAAATAAATAATATCATTTGAACTTTTGGAAATTTTATAAAATAAAATTAATTTTTTAAATTAAAAATCATGCTGAGTTCATAACAATTAATTCGTAACTTGATTTTATGGAGAATGTTCATACGGCATATCTGATGATTTGCCATACCCACAAGTGGTAAAACATTATCTTGGTTAGTATATAAGCCCGATTATAACTTCCCATAAGTATAAAATAGATTGTATACGAATTGTATACCTTGTTTATACCTTAAAAATAGAATGCATTTCTACCAGGGTATCTTGGATCTAGTTAGATTTCCTTAACTTCTCCCTATTTTGGAAAGAATGGCGTTTTTCTAGGCGGATTCTGCCAAGTAGGAGAATTAAAAAATGGTTAGACTTTCTATTTGGATTCTAGTTAGATTTCCTCAACTTTTTCTAATATTGGAAAGAACGATGTCTTTTCTAGTCGAGACCTTACGAGTACGAAAATTAAATATTACGCGCACACACACACACACACACACACACACACACACACACACACACACACACATACATACACGAATTATTTATTAATATATATCGTTTTAATTTATATATAATAATATAAATCGTCTTAATTTCTAGATTTTCTGACTAGATTTTGTCGAGTTCCCAACTTTTTAAAATTGGGACAAATTGGAACTAGGATCAGAATAGATTTCCCTTCTGAATCCGAACATTTAATAAGAAAAACTAACCCGATACTAGTTAGTTTCGAGAATGAATTTCTAAACGGGATATTACGTTGTAAATATAAGCACACGTTTTATTTATAATACAACTATATTTAAACAGTTTCTAATACATTTATTTATTCACGAACATTTGATATAATTATAAAAATTAGAGATTCGTTATAAATATATTAGTTGATATAATTTCGCATCGTATGGAGTTGTGGTAAGAAACACATGGTGAAAAATTTTTAAAACAAGACGGGTAACGTTTACTTGAAACCAATAATTACTTTTTGTTAGTTTAAGAGAATAATTATGTATCTGTTTCAAGCCAATACTCATCAGTTCTACGAGTATAAATTTATTTCATTTGAATTAATTTATAACAGACAGGAAAGAAATAGTTTTTAAACCGTAGCTGTTTAGTTAAAAAAATAATTTATTGAATTAAATTAATAATTTTTCATTTAAATGAACAGTGATTTTATGTTATCAATGAAATTTAAGTAAATTAATTTACTTATTGGAACAAAATTTTTTCTAAATGCATATTTATTAACTCTTTTCAAGTAAACAAGTTAATTCATCAATCAAGTAAATTCAAGTTCACGCCTCTAGGCGTCATCCGCCCTAGTCTATTTTGCATAACCTAAACTCTCTTTTTTTATAGAAAAACGGAGCTTTTGAAATTTCTCGATTCGCGGTAGTCTAAAGGTTAAGAAATATAATTACTTGAAACAATATATATTTTTGTCAGTATTTATACATAACTTGAAAATTAAGAAAATGCTCGAAAATGGAATATGAATTTTAGTAATTCTCCTATTCTAAAATACTCTAAAATAAAATACTTCTAAAATACTCTATAGTATTCATAATATTGAATTCAATAAGTAACTATAAAGAAAAACGAGTAAAACTTCAGACATGATTCGTTAGCAAATTATATTAGAGCGATTCAGAGATTTTGGAATATGGTAAAAAACATCTTCAGTTCGTGACTTCAATATAATTCTTCTTAAAGATTAGAAAGAGAGTGAAGGTGCGGAAAGCAAGAGAAAAAAGGAGAAAATGTATCATGGAATATCAGAAAATGAAATTTTCGCATTCCCCATGGACTCATCTTAGAGAGCTTCAAAAAATCTTGACGTTTGTTTTTGCGCAGAATCGTATCAATATTGTTTGATTTCATTCTTGATAAATATCTTTATTAGATTTATACATTGAAATTACATTGAGAAATTACAATAAAACTGACATACAATATAACTTAATACAATGAATGTGTGTACATAAATGATGATAAGTTATAAATGAAAGAAATCCGCAGCATGGTTGATGTCTCCATCGCATAAGGCTCAGATAGGAAAAGGACAGCTTAGTGACTGGGTATTTACCAGAACTACCACCACCGCTTATGAACAGAAAAGGACTATGGGAGCACTTCACTTCATGCGGAGCCGTTGACCAGACAGCAGTAGCATCACAACTTTGTCTCTTGCTTTATTTAATTTCATATAGTGTTAACTTTTATTATAAAGCAACGTTTATTGTAGGTGTTTAAACTTCCTTTTATCACTAGTGATGTTCTCTGAAACTGTAGAATGAACAAATGCCATTATATAAATAAATCTAATTATATGTATAATATATGGCGTTCATTTATTTATTACAAAAATACTAGTTTTATTAGAATATTTATTAAAGTCAGATTAAGAAAACATTAAATTTCTCACCGGTGCTAAAGGTTGCAACATTAATAACAAAATTTTTAATCTTATTTCTTTACCATGTATCTATACAACCGAGCATAATTATTATATCAATTTAAAATATAGCTTAAAGTCTAAAAAATAGGTATTTTAACATTTTTCTGGGGTAAGAAATGGCATGAATATATAATAATGGCTTTTTATAGATAAAAAACCCTTTGAAATATTTAAAAAATAACCAGAATTGATGCCTATAAGTTGTACCTGAAAATTGTCTAACAAATGGAATTTTGAATCAGGATCTATTTAGAGAGTCAGAAATTGTTCAGCTCATAAAATATATAGAGGCCTTTTAGATTTTATATTTCATTGATTTTATTCATGACTTACTGAGGCTTATTCTAATATACATGCTGAATTTCAAATATTTTGCAGTACTGATATTATAAAAATATATGTTTGAATTCTGTTCTTATTTATAATTTCTCCCTGTATTCAAATTCATCTCTAAAGTGCATATAGAACTTTATATACCCTTGCGCTCGTACACTCAATGTACAGCTGTATCGAAAGCTTGCTCTCGAATTTTTATATTATTATTAGTCAGCACGAACCTTTGATGTATGAACCTCTTTGTTAATATAATTCGATTGTTTTTAGCTAATTTTAAAATAAAATACAACGCGGCGTCTTTTTGCGTATATAAGTGCCTTTTATTGTTCTCTGTTTATTAAATTTTAACAAATAAGGTTTTATTCTGACGCTATTTTTCAAAAACTTTGAGCGCCATTTCCTCATTCATTAGCCCTGTAAAATCAAAAATCGCTTCCCCTACTGTTCAACGATGGAGGGCGAAAAGAGAACAACTATCGTCGTACGTAGAATATATTTCTTTATCAAAAACTGATATTTCCTAATAATGACTTTGAGTTTCCAGAATCCAGAACAAGTAAATTACTATTAGACAAAATGGGAACGCCATTAGAAACATTTGAAAAATCTCCTTAGCGAACTTTGAATTGGATGCCGTCGATGTATCGAATGCTCGGGGCGTCGAGCGAACGGCGACCGGCGCAGTCGCACAACGCAGGCACCCAATTGCCGCTTGCACGAGCAGCTACCGGCTCAAGGACGCGTCTGATAATAACAAGCCGACTCGGAGAGTCCCCGGCCGTGTCGCGTCGAGAGGCGAAATCGCCGAGCGGACGGCGGACTTGGATCGTAAGACCCGGCAAGACCGAGGACGCGAACATGCCTCGCGCGAGTAATCACAGGGGGAAGGGCGGGAGTACATCGCCGCTACAGCCGCGCCGAAGCTAATTATGCTACTACGGCAACGCGCGCAGCGGACAGAAATCGCCTACCGGCTACGGCGAACGATGCGGGATCCAGATTCCTCTCTTTACCGGGAGCGTGATTAGCGGGAATGGCGCCGCGCGTCGTGACCCGGCTGCCAGATTGCGCCCTTCCGGAGGCGCGAGTACGCCTATATGGATTTAGGAATCCTCGAGAATGGACGGCCCGGCTGATCGTCGTTTGACGTTCCAGTCGCCGGTATTCGCATACACACGGGCGACGTGGCTCATATTTACAAACCGAGAACTAATGCAAACGGCGCTCTAAATCACAATCATGACATCTTAAACTTCTTGGATTCGCGCGCCATTCATTTCAGATTATACTCCGTGACACGGCGTTTTCACGACTGTCCGGCAACTTTTTGTCAAAGACGAAGGACTGGCCTGGTGATGCGCTATGCGGAAATTTTACGTCATTTTTGACTCTAGCAAAAATAAAACATGATGAGATTTTCGAATCCCATCGATTATTATTACATTTATTTCTTGTATCAAACTTGTTGAAATAAAGGCCATGATTTAATAATTCGAAATTACGTGTCTCTTGAGATGGTTTACCCCCAAGCGCCCCAAGTTTACCCCAAATTAAATTCTGATTCTTAGATCAGAATTGAAATGATGTATAATAAATTTAAACAATACGGGAAGCAATGAATTTTTGAATAATATGAATTTCTGATACAGATCAGAATTTGGTATATAAATGTCATTATTTTTTTCATTTTTAATGAATATTTCTAAAAATATTTATTAAATCATTCTAAAACTTTTATAATGCTTACATTGTTTCTGTGGTCATTTCTTAGAATTAATTAAATCCGTAATCAGTCAATAAATTTCGATAATTAACATATTTTTCCTACCACATGTGTATATATATATATATATATATATATATATATATATATATATACACACACACAAGTTGTGCACCATGGATCATTTTTAAACAATTCGATCTATTACGTTATTACCCATCTTAACTTTTATGAATTATTCTGAAAAAATTTAAGGTTATCTGACAAGGAGAGATTTATATGTTTCAGTCAAGGATTTGGCCATGACGCTCAGAGTATTCTTTAAGATATCAAAATAGAACATCTGTATAGCTATTCCTTTCTGTACCTCTCTAGAACAAAGATATTAATAGTTAAATTTTAACCAAATACGAACTTCCTAGATGTTAGTTAAATAAATTTTCACGTTTGCTTCAGCTTTTAGCCAAATAAGTTATTTTGTTTTTCTTTTGTGCAGTAACTGCTTATAATTTTTTTACGGTGAAGCATAGTACTGCTGTTTACAAATAGTTTCAATTTTATAGTGCCAAAATGTATAGAATACGTACTACAACTTAGTTTAAGATCAAGATAAAGGGAAAATTGTTTATATTTACAGGTTGAGTGTGGAAAGAAAGGCCTTTCGAAAGTACGCTTGTTGAGAGAGGTACCTCGGTTAAGTTGTATCATAAACAAATTATTAAAACTCTGCTTGTTTATTAAAGTTTTACTTTCGTTTTGTTGCTTAATTTGGTATATGGATTCGTTCGTCAGGCAAGTGTTGCTCTGCCCTGAATGCGCCTAGCTCTAAGCGGCTCTTGTGCTATTGTGTGATTTCCAGCGGCAAATCGTCTCGATCTGGGCATCTGCCCCAAGCAAAGCCGTGTATCCTCGCTAATAGGCCCCTGTCGCCTCGAGAGAGACTTCGATCACCAAGTAGGAGAGGCCGTAACCCAACGGGGTTTGAAGTTTGCGCATAAAACCAAGTTAAATTTGTTAAGACTTATATGCATATTGTCTGTTAATAAGTAAGTTATATTTATATATATTTATTTGAATGATCATTCGGTTTAAACTTTATTTCTTGTGTGTCTAATTCATAAATATTGACTTTTTACTCCACGCTTCCAGTGGAGGTTTTTTATGCGGATATTCCAAAAAATATATGACTTATTGTTGTTTAAAGTGTTTTATTTTATAATTGTGCCATGATTTTACTTATTATTATTTATTACACCGAACCTTATCCGTTCAATTAATTGCTGATAATGAACAACTGCTTTCGCCATTGTTAGATTTTGGAGATAAGTTAAAATCAATATGAAAGTGTTATTAATCATAAAAAACGATTTGAATATCCTATTTTGTTCATTTTTTCTTTGCTTTTTAATTTTACTAATTTAGAATTTACAAATGTAACATTTGAGCCAGAATCGTAAATACCTGTTGCTTTTAAAGAGTTATTGAATAGAATATTCATTTTGATTAATAGTGGGAAATTTAGTTTTTTGGTCTTCTATGTTAAGTTCGACTTCTAATATTGCTTTTGTTTATGTATTTCTACTTACATTAATTTTTTGCTCTGCTTTGTAGCCACATGTAACTTTTGAATGGTACCGATTATTGTTACCTTTTCTTTTATAAATTTTACGTGGTTTTTTATCAATATTCTTTATATATATATATATATATATATATATATATATATATCGGGTTAGAGAGAGTTTCGCAGACTAACCCCGACTCAATCGTACGTCATAAGTATATATTAATTTTGAATAGAAAAAAAGAAATTAAGCATAGCGAATCTCTTATGAAAGACAAAGAAAGAATGAAAGGTGATCGAAAAAATCTTTTGCTAGATTTAGCTATTTTTCTGGTCATAAGAGACACGAAATATTTTCATCAATTAAAGCTCGAATTTATTTCAGGATTAATAAACGAATTTGATTAATATTCATCAAAAGAGTACAAAAAAATTAATTTTATTATTTATATGCAAACTCTATAGGATTATATATGTGTATGTATATATCATATATATCATATATAGAAATTCTGCTCACCCTCTATATTGAGATATAGAAGAAATATAGATTGAGATATATTTATATTAATTTCTTATGACAAAATGATCGCTCGTGGCTAGTTCCTACACTATACTTGCTATGCACAAATATTATTAAATAAAAATTATGTATGGGCCATTTGTAATTTACATATAAGTTCGTTTATTATGGCCCTGATAATACTGAAAAAGTTGAGAAAACAGAATAGGCTTATTCGTAAATGTGGAATTCCATAAAATTCCGCAATATATTACAAATTAGGCGCTGCAATCGATTTTAACTTCCACCAGACGTATGAAACACTCGTAAATGAAGCTTGAAACTAGATGTAAGATATAGCCCTGCTAATAAATTAATAATATTATTATGAATTCTTAAATAAATTCATTGACTTTAATCATTATTTTAATTAATGAATTGTAAATTTTTATCGCATTCATAATTTTGAAGTAGCTTATACGTACACTACATACACCCCTGGTAGAAATGTAACAATTTTTAATAGGCTGGAAAGTAGTTACTAGGTAGTAAAAATAGAATCAATCATTGTGGCTAGAAACAAGGTAAATCTTAGAATGCAAAATGTGAACGTTGTCAATAAAATTAAGAAAAAGGTAGAAACTAGGTTTAAAAACTAGTTAAAAACTAGATAGAAACTAGGTTGTTTTTAAGCTTGTTTCTGGTTAGTAAATGAGCAATTTATATAATATTTTATATAATTAATAGCAATTTATATAATTAATATTTATATAATATTATAACATTATATTGTTTATTTAATAGAAGAAAAATCATAAGATACGGAAAATAATAATTTTTAAAAATTACAAAGTAATAATAAATTCTGCTTTTCGTTCGATTTTGTCATCTTAAAAATGATACGTAATAAATTAGTTTTGGAAATATTTTCCTTTTATTATTTAATATCTAAAATTTCGCATGAAGCAATTACTTAAAAATTCTATTCTTTGATGTCTTATACCGGCTTCAATTATTAGTTGTTAATTAGTAATTCTATCCTATTTATTTATAAAAGAAATAATATCATGTGAAATTTGTAATATTTTGTAAAATAAAAGTAATTTTTTTAATTAAAAATCATGCTGAGTTCATAACTATAATTCGTAACTGGAATTTACGGAGAGTGTTAGTATATAAGATCGATTATGACTTCACATAAGTATAACATATATTGTATACGAATATGTAAGCTATTGTCAATGCGTTGTATATGTATTTAAATGTATAAGATATATAGAACGAGCGTATTTATAAGTTCAAAATTTTCGAAATGAACTTCATAAATATTTATAATTAATTAATTAAAATAATGATTAAAGTCACTGAATTTATATAAGAAAGCATAATAACGATATTAATTTTTTATCAGGGACATATCTTATAACTAGTTTCAAGCTTGCTTTATAAGATAAATTTTAGTCATAACCAACTGTACATTGTTACGAAACTAACTATTATAGTCCTTAAATACCGAAAAAATATCTTGAAGAAATGTAATTATAAATCGGCCGGAATGATAGTAAAAAACGTTACATGTTTTCCTATTTACTACCGAACAAATATACCCTGTTACTAGGTATCTTCATTCAAAAATTCCTTGTTTGTACCTTAAAAATTGAATGCATTTCTACCAGGGACCTTATGCATATAAAATGTATGAAAGACATCGACAATAGCCCGTACAGACAAATATACTAATTTCTTATTGAGATCTGGAAAAAAATTCCCAGATCATATTAAATTCTACCAAGGGTATTTTAGCTGATTCCAATATATAAATTCCCTACAGTTTTAGTAGGAATATTACGTAGAATTCTCATAAGAATCGACTATGAGTATCTTACGGATTTCCTGTATCGATATTTATTTCAGATTATCCTACGGGATTCCTGGTCCAATTTATGAATGCATATATATATATATATATATATATATATATATATATATAGAAATAAGGTAAAAAATGATTTCTAAAAAAATAGTTGTTATCGAATTATTTTCAAATTGTTAATTCTTGTCTACATTAGAACTACTTTTATAAGCAATAATATCCAGTACATTTGTAGATGGTGCGTTAACAAACGTACGTATAATCTATAAACAAAGTGTTATGAATTAAGTTTCTTCCTTCCGCCCCCATATTTTGCATTAAAACAAGCTGCCTTAAAGTATCGTGGAATGGAGATTGAGAGACGGCGTCCCCATTACCTTTTCGATGATAATTAAAAGTTGTTTCTGCAAAAATATATTAATGCTGAATTTTCATTTAATGTGAAAAGAAATAAAAACTACTTTGATTTAAAAATTTTGTATAAGGTAGATTCCTTGAATAGATATATAATTTCGAATTTTTTAAAGCTGCGAATCTTGAAATTAACTCTTTGGTCATAAGTTTTTTTAAAATATTAGAACAATTTTTATCATATTGTTTGAAATAGTATTTATATTAATTGTCGGTAAAAAAATTCTGAACAAAATAAAAAGAAAAACATATTGAAAAAACGATTAGTTTATAAAAAAATATTTAAAATTATACGAGATCTTTTCAATTCCGGTTTTTTTTTGAATTTGCATCTAATTTTATTGCAAGAATATATCATTCTTCGTCGTCGTTTGGTTAAAGGAAAGTATTTATGTTGAATAAATACAATAATGTATTTGAAAGACCGTATTTTCGAATGCAACATCATGCATACGCTATTTTTGAATAACTGTCAAAGTACAATCGCGCGTACACTGTACCCGAGTAAGTCAAGGGAGGATTAAATTAAGAACTAAATTTTTTTATAGTATTATATATTTTTAAGCAATTTCTTCAATACAAGGGCCTGACTACACCATTTTCAGATTTCCAGCGAAAGAATCTTGAATTTCAGAGGCCACACCAAGGTCCGGGGAACCGACACACTTTTATCAATCGTTAACAAAACGATAGATGTAAAAATACCAAGGTATTAAGCAACGCCCGCCCACATGCAAATCCTCCATTCAAACCCAATTATCGCGCGGTCCTCTAACATAAACCCAAGAAAGTCTCCGCTGCGGAGCCAATGCATGCATATATCCGCAAAGCCGGACGGAACGAAAGGAGGCGGACGAGCGCTCGGGAGAGGGAGAGCCTGGTTAGTCGGTCCCCCCGGGGACCCGCGAGTACAGCGCCGCCGCGTCGGCGTCGTCGCGCGTCCTCGGCGCGGAGGTCCGTAGGACGCGAGGACCAACAAGAGAGCGCGCGCAAGGCGACGCGCACGGCGCTACGCGGGCGCATCGCGGTGGCCAAGGAATATACAGAGCGGCGGCAATATATACACTAACAGAGGCGATGCCGCGCTGCCTTTGTTTTCGCGGGTATAGCAGCGGCGAGAGGAGGGGGAGGGACCGGCGAGTGCAAGGACTCCCTTTCGCTTCGCCCCGCGACCGATGCGACGCGACGCAACGCTGCGCGATGGGAAAATAAAGATGGGAGAGAGCACGGATCGGCGTGATTTCTTCTTCTTCTTGCTCTCCTCCTCCTCCTCCTCCTCCTTCTTCTACTTCTTCTTCTTCTGCTGGAGTGTGTTCATTCTTTGGGTTTTGGTTTTTTATTTGTTTAACTGTTCATACCCTGGAAAGCTTATTACATTCATTTTACGAACGCTGCGGGTTTTTCAATTATTCGAGTCTCGGTGCACTTCCTTGAAATATTTAATACTCATTGAAGAGATCGATTCAGATTTTCTATACGATGAAAAGTGAAAAGATGAGAATGAAAAAATGGGAGAATGTAATTTAACGCTTCTTTTACAGCTTTTTATTCGAAATTTAAATATGAATTAATGAGAACTAGTTTAATGGAATGCAAATTTCAGGACTGATGAATTTCTAGTAAATAAATACCGTCTGAAAAATGGCTACGAAAATTCGATTATTTGGTAATGAAAATTTTATAACGAATCGTTAGAAACAACTAATAAAGAAATTAATTTCGGTATTCGTCGACATAGATTACGGTTCTTCGCTTGAAAATAAAAACAATAATAAACAAACTTCTTCTAATATTATAATTGTTCATTACTAGTAATAATTAGTTAAAAATGTAAAATATTGACTTTTACAAATCTAACTTCATTTTAACACCTAATAACGAATTTAGCTTATAGAGCACTAAACATTCTATGCTACAATCAATAAATTTGAAATTAGACTATATAAGTTTATAATAAATAATCCAAGATTCTAACACCATAAAAAACGAAATTGATTTGATCAACTATATGGTGCACGAAATAAGTGCATCTTATCAGAAGAAATCATATTAGATACTAAGCATAACCAGCTGATGTCCTCTTTCTCATTAATTTCATTAATGATTTCGCAACGAATAAGAAACGTTTATATTACCTAATTATGCGTTATGAGAATTGAGACAGGGAATGTTCTATAATTCAAAACTTATAACTACAATTTTTTAATCATTATTTATTATTATTTCTACATTGCTATTACCTATTATCTTTAACTTCGTTAATTATAAAGTTTTATTAAAAAGAAAAATATATTTTCGCATCGCCATTGATCAGATACTAATCATCTTAGTATAATCACGTGTTTTAGATCCATACATTATATATCGAAATCTACAGACAAGTTTTGTGACAGGGCTATATTTTTACACATATAATATATATATATATATATATATATATATATATATATATATATATATATATATATCTGCAGATAAATGTACTCTATTCTCGTTAATGGGAATTGCTTTTTTCCCAAGGGTGCGTCCTTCCACCCTATAAATCTTAGCGAGCAAGTCGAAGTATGCGTAAAGATATGTATAAATGGTTGAAGGATTTTACAAACGCTCCAGTGCCAGTCTGAGGGAATTTAAAAAGTGCGCTAACACTGAATGCCGATATTAAGCATCTCGCGGAACGAATATCCCGATTACTTCGCACGCACATGAACGAGTTCAATATAAAGTACAGTCTACTTGCAAATTTACAGAAGACGGAGGGACACGAGTCTTAATATACAGCTGAGAGAGAGAGAGAGAGAGAGAGAGAGAGAGAGAGAGAGGGGTGAAAAGCACGAGAGCAAGAAAACAGGGGGGGGGGGTAAAAAGTGAGAGACAGAAGGAAAGAGAGAAAGAAGGTAGGCCACACACGCGGCCGCGGTGATCTTCGCGAGTCTCGGGCAGCTGCCCTCTCTCCCCTTCTCCTACCCACCCTCTCTTTCTTTTCTCTCATTTGCTATGCACGTGCGCGCCTAAAACCAATCTTCGGTTTTGGCGGGCACAACTGGCCCGACGACGTCTATATTATAATGTACGGGAACGCGACCACACTCTCCTCTTCTTTCTCTTTGGAAAAAGAGAGGGACAAAAAATGGCGCGTGCAGCGCTACAAAATTAGCCGATGGAAAGAAAGACGAAGCGAGAGGCAAGGTGGGAGAGGGGGCGCTGGTGGTAAGGGGACGACGAGAGGAAAGGCGAGCGGAGTAAAGGAGGAAGAGTCCAACGAGGCTATATATGTATATATATATATATATATATATATATATATATTATATATATATATATAAGATAAAGACGCGAGAGGCTACCAGTACCGGCTGTTTATCTCCGTCCCGCTCCTCCGCGCATCATTGGACCACCGTGAGAGCTGTGCGCCGCGCCGCCGGCCTCGCGCTCGCGTATATACGGCAGCGTTCGTCTTCGCTCGTTTTCCTATATATATATTTGGAACGGCAGTGCGAGTCCCGACGACGACGCGCCCTGCCCTCTTCGCGTCCGCGAGCTGATCGTGGCGCGCAAGTTTCTCCGGTTCGCGATCGCGGAACCCTGCACGAAACAGCGATATAAACCGCGAAGAGGAAAGGCAGTTTTTGTCTCTTTGGGAGCCTCCGCCCCCCCCCCGCCTCTCGTGCCAACCCTGCCCATTTTCGCGACTCCGTCGACGATGGCCGAGCCGACGAGCGAGACAACGAAACAAAGGCCGACTAAGAAAGTCGCACTTGGGAGGAGGACCGGAGGTCGTAAGCCGCGACCAATTGGTGGGAGGAATAGAGAAAGTCTAGTAGTTTCGGCGCGGATCGCTAGAGCTGGCTGCAACCGACGTCGCCGGGGCGTGTAAATATATAGAATACGGCAGATATTCAAATGGGACGATTATAGGTGTGGCGCCGATGCGTATTCGAACGAGCTAATGCAATGAATTATCGAGAGGGAAATTGCAATAAATGGCATGCTCGGCAAAAGTTAGATATATATATATATATATATATATATATATATATATATATATATACATATGAATTGAGATCTCCTAGAAACGCGCTCGTTTGTGATTTATACGCGATACTCATAAAAAATGTTCTATTATATATAAAGAAGCGATCTCGCGGTACTAAAACTGTCTCCCCGTTAAAGCCCTGCGTATATAAAACGGGGAAATATAGCGGAAGATCATAGCAGCAGGATTGCGTCTCCTCACGTCGCGATCGCATCCCCAACTTTTAACGATCCTTTACGTTCTTTCGCGACTTTCGTTCGTGTACATCATATTCTTCGTTTTTCTCTATAAATAGATTTCCATTGTTACGGTTCGCCGTCAACGTTGCAGGTCGAATCCGCGCACGCGTCTCGATCCTCCACTGCAGTTCGGCTGCCAATATCGCGTAATTTTCTCCCCAGCGCCCGAATGCCTCCGACCCTCCACTTTTATCTCTTTTTCTTCATCTCTTTTTTCGCGGTATACTTATCTTCTTTTCGTGCGCGTGCACTTACATCATGCGGTTAGATAGATGGGATCTATGAGGGCGCAGCTATACGACCGACCGTTCAGGATTTCCACCGCGTAATTGCTCATTTTTTGCCTCTCGTTGGAATTTACAATTGCGAGTCCTCAAGTTGGCGATAATTTCTTGATTTACGACTACTTAAAACTAAAGCAAAAAAGACTCCGAAACATTTTAATTGTCATCGATCGTTGCTCCAAACTGAAAAAAATAAGTATAGCGGAGTATTATTTATACTAATTTGTAAATAGCTTTAACACCGTTAATTAAGTTCCATATTAATCGTAGGCTGGTCTTGTCATATTCGCCTGACTGTATTGAAACATATAATACTAAGTTAACTAACTTTTTCCTTACAGATTATTTTACATTACAAATTATTTTTCGACTTTATTACGAGAACTTGGAAAAACTCGTAGAAAAACTACTGTAAAACTTTAGGTGGTTTTTCGCTCTTTCTATGTGTCAAGAATTTCATCACTTTCGGTCAATTCCACCAGTGGTCACTAGGTGTTGACTCGTAGTTTTCGAATATTATTTAAAAGTAACCATAGAAAAATTTTTAATGAGTGTACTCAACTCTCTAGTTAACATCCTTGAAGACGTGTCTTTAGTCAGTAAATATTTCTTCGTTATACATTTGATACCGGTATGATGTCCAGATTTAAAACAATATACTTATGACGATAGAATGATAAATAGAAAAAAAATCTAGCAAAATTGGTAGTATATGAGTGTATATGAGTGAAATGAATAAAATAAAATAAATACAGTACATTTCTTACCGAGTATGGAACGGCTTAATTTAGAAAACAAGAGGTTTACAGTATGGGCGAAGCCGAGGATTATATAACGTTAAGTATAAGTCGATATGGAAGCCTTTTCGCACTAAGTATACTGATTATATTTATCTTCATGAAAACCGAAAGCAAGAGATAGAGGTGCGATTTGTAGGTTAGAATGAGAAGAAAACTATACCATATAATTTTTGCATGAAGGAAGTTGATGGACTTTTGAAATAAGTCAACAGAAATTTGTTTTATTTCACTGGGTAGAAGAAATAAATAATATATTATTTCAATTTATTTTTCATAAATAATTTATGAAAAAATTTCATAAATAAATTTTCATAAATGTTTCGGCCTATATGTATATAACTTGTGGTTCGGTGTAGCCCTATTATTCGAGAAACTTTGATTCAAAAAATAAATAATTTGACGCCACTCGATCCTCGAAACGGAACTTAGGTTCAACGTTACGTTTTTCGATTCTCGTAACGTAAAGCATCTTTTTGTAAAAGTGCCAGACATCTCGTTAACCAAACGCCACCCAGAATCTCGCCCATCTAGCCTCGCCCATCTAGCCAGACGACCACTTCCACGAGGCAACTCGCACTTCTCGCCGGCACCTTTCCTCTCGTCGAAATCGCCACCTCGAGACGTCCAATTACCATAGATATAGGCTCGTCAAACCTTACCCCACAACACACGCCCGCTCCGCGCAGGAAAGGCGAGGGCCGCTGCAGAAAGTTCCCGCTCCCTTCTCCCGCCCCCCCCCGACCCGCTCCGCCCGCTCTCTTCCATCCTCCGCCTCCGCCTCTCCTCCTGCAGACCGGATTTATTAATGGCACGTCGCGATGGCGCCGGCGCGAGGGCCACGCATCCTCGCCCGCCGCGAACGAGTTTCGCCGGGGAGCGCACGGCCGAGTTGCTCACCTGCTGCTGCGGCCGCGGATCGGCGCGGCGGACCGGGCGCACGGCCAGGTGTACATCCGCGCGCGCGGTAGCCGCCGCCGGTCGATCGGACACGACAATTATTGCCGGCTAATTGGGAGATCGAGCGCGCCGATAGGCGGGAGCGAGGCCCAGGAGGAGCCGAGCACCGCGGAGGGTTGCGCGCTCATTGAATATTAATTCCCGCTGACCCTCGCCGGATTCGGTCGTACGTTAGCCGCGGGCTCGCGCGGCCCTACGTAGGAAGCGCGAGGATACGCGGTCTAGGCGTTGGCACCTGCGCGTCGCCTCGTGCGGCACCGGGGAGATCAAGGTGGCCCGCCCGACGGCAATCAAGACGTCGCGGTCGGGGCGGCCGTGCAATTTTCCGGTTCCGATTTGGCTTCGAAGTTCGGTGGGGATCTATTAAATGAGGCTGCAGATCTCGTCCGTCTATATATATATATATATATATATATATATATATATATATATATATATATCGCGGTGCGGCTAAAGCGCTCGCCGACGATTGTGACGATGATTTGCGCTGATTTTCAGCCCCCCTTCACAGAACAGGAGGGTTATAATTGTTTAAATGCCGTGTTATACACGCCCAAGTAATTATCCGATTACCCGAGCGTAACGCCTTTCTTTTATGATAATTAAAACTGGAGCTTCGTGTACTACCTGCTCCATGCCATTATTCAATTTTCACTTAACGCGCATACAAATGACAGGTCAACTCTGTCCGTATTGTCTTTAAATAATATCTTCAAATTATCTTTAAATTATCATTTAATAATATCTTCAATAAAATTCTCATATCTCCATGAATATTTTAATAAAAACAATTTTTTTTTTGTTCAATGTAATTTTATAATATTCTTCTTTATATTAATCATGTCGTTCGAAGACTATAACATAGAAATAAGTTTTAAAAAATATGCTTGTTCAATATTGTAAATTCATATCTATTCTCAATTTATAGAAGCTTAACTAATTTATCTATCTATGTAAGAGCCATATTAATCTACTGTTAGAATTAATTAAGCTGAAATTTAAAATATTTAATTATATTTTTGACTTAGAGAAAATCGTGGGCGTAAACACAATTATATAAATAATACAATATAATATTTTGATTAAAGATAAAAAACCCTTTATTTTTCTATTATCGTAACTATAATAAACATTATAAGTAACACTTTTTCAAAACATTATAAGAAATACCATTTTACATCCCCATTTAAGGAATAAAATTGCTATTTTTTTGATCAGTGGTGTTAAAATTTAATCAATCACTTGATTTTAATTATTCGTTGAGTTTATAAATATACATACAGAGCTCAAAATAAAATTCTAAACACATTTTTAATTGATTTTTATAGTCATATTTCAAAATGACTTCATAAACGTTGAAGTGTAATATTCCTTTTAATCTTACTGTTGATAAACAAGCTATTATACTGTTGGTTAACATCAAATACATTACAAATAAGATAAATTGATAATTTAGAAAATAGAAAATTTATGAAAGCAACTTTAAAAATTGGGAAATTACTGTCAACCTTATGTCCATCACGTCCCTTAATTTTTATTTATCTTCTTCCATTAAAAAGGAGGTATAGTTATAATATATTTAAAGGATTTTACTAATACCAGGTCAAATTACAATAAGAAATTATAGGCATAATTAAATTTATTAATCTGAAAATTTCACTAAATTAATAAATAGTTCTATTGCTCGTTGGAATTTCACTAAATTCCATTATGATATAGTCATTGCAGAAGAAGAAACGAAAGTTTCATCTCGTTTTACGTTCGGGGAGACCCCGCGCCGAATATCTGCGCCCCTAACGCGCGGATGCGGAACACAGAATTCCCGTGGCCGTGCCACGAAATCCCCCTCCTTCACCACGTGATAATGCAGAGTCACGGGGACGCCGATGAAGAGGTCGGATTCGCTTCGAAGGCTGCATCGCTGTCTTTTATGTATGCGCGCACCCCCTTGGCTCCCATCCTTGCGCTCGGCGGAACTTAAGCGCTCGACTCGTTAAGGCGTCCGCGCCGTTGCTGTCGCTCGAGATCTCATGACCCAGCTGAATTTTCCAGCGGTGCGCAGGAGTGGAGATTCCGGCTGGAGCTTCCGCTCCGAAACGACCGCTTTGACTTTTTCTTCGTCTCTCTCTCTCTCTCTCTCTCTCTCTCTCTCTCTCTCTCTCTCTCTCTCTCTCAATCTCTCCTTCTCCTTCTATTTTTTCATTCGGGGCAGTGTTTACCCTGGATTATTTATGGTACGGCAAAGATTTTTTCGCTTGAGCGTTCTTTATTAACAATAGAAGTAAAGTAAGAGCAAATTATTTAAACATGGAAGAGAAATCACTCGATCACGTGTTTTGGCTTAGTCCATATCGATTAGATAAGAATGAATCGCTAAAATAAGAAAATGCGAGTTTACGAACCCTTCTCTTTTTGGGTCAGTGAAGACTGCCGCCATCCATAAACTTGATTATTGACTGATTATTGATTAATTATTGGTGTATATTCGATATGTACGGAAAATTCTATCGGTTAGTTTACCCTGAATTTTAGTAGTCAGATTGATTCAAATTTCTAGTTGATAATCATAAATTATTGTGACATGTGAGACTCATGAAATTAAAAATAAAAATGTGATATATAGAATAATACAAGAAATTTTTTAATCAGCCATCTTTTAATATTGTGTATAATGCAGCTTTTATACTTGTGTATTTCTATGCGCAATGCAACCAGAAGAGTTAATGATATAGAGATAAGAAAATAAAATAAAAGCTGAATGTCGAGCTCTATAGTTTATCTATCGAAGGCAATATTATTTTACTATTCTAAGTCAGCCGCTTTAAAATTGAATGCTATAAAAAAAATCGCGCTTACTCCTTTTCTCCTCAAGGATTTAGTTATTTCCGACATACGGAAAATGCTTTAATACAAAGAGGAGGAGGAGGTGAGCAGAAATTTTCACAGGGTTTCTGTGGAATCCTTTCGTCGCCCGTTAGAGCCTCGCACCACGCGCGTGAGTCGGGAATCGGGGGGTGGGAGGCTAGGGAGACCTTATTATCCACCACCGCGGCGTTCACGGAATTCATTTGTATTGCAAACGACGAAGCGCTGCTTTACTCCCACGCGAAAAAGAGACTTGCTTTTTCGTCGCGCTGCTTCGGAGAGAGAGAGAGAGAAAAAGACAGACAGACAGGAGGAGGAGAGAAAGGGGAGGAGGGAGAAAGAGAGTGACAGTTGAAGCTACGATTCAGTGGGCGGACCACTAAAGGAACCAAGCTCAACAATACTCCGTGCAACTCGGTACTGGAAGATAAAGATAGAGATAGATAAAGAGAGAGGGAGAGAGAGAGAGAGAGAGAGAGAGAGAGAGAGAGAGAGAGAGAGAGAGGCAGGCAGAGATGGAGAGAGAATTTGCGAAGACGGCGGCGACAGTAGAGAACCTGCGAGGAGAAGGAGTAAAAGCCGGGGAGAAAGAGAGAAGTCAAATAAAGCTATGGGGTTGAAGAGGCAGACTTGCACAGTGGTCGAGGCGGCGGCGCGGTGTAAGGGAAGAGGCAGCAAAGGGGGAGACTCCTCCGGGTCGCATGGAGCTGGTAACGAAATTAAATTCAAATATAATCAAATAAAATTTAAATTTTAAATAATTCTTCCCATCGCGTGTGAGCCTCTCGCGTCCCAGACAAACAAACAGAGACACACTACGTCGCACACGACGTTCAATTATTTTCACAAACACACACACACACACACACACCCACACACGCGCGCACACACACACGCACCCATACACGCATGCGCGCGCGCACACACAGACACACACAGATATATTTAAGTGTGCACATATATATAGTCTGGTTGTGCCGATGTAAGGTTCGATATCTCACCCTTCGAATAGCCACGTACATCACTCCACCTCAGCGATAACCGAACGCAGATTTAACGGGTCAAACTGCGTGTACGCTTCGAGAGGCATCTAAATCCCCTGGATGAAAGAGGTTGGCATGACGGTGGGAAGAAGGGCATGGGGTAGAGGCATTACGGGGAGGGGGAGTTCGACTGCTGCCTGATTAAGACACTGTTTCGTTTATCAGAAAGCGAATCGCCGAAAAGGAGATGGATATATGTAGAGGAACTGGCGAGTGAGATCGCAACCACCCGCCGTGCCGCTTCGATGCGTGGGGCCGAGCCGAAGGGGTGGAAGAGAAAGATAAAGAGAAAGATAGATAGTGAGAAAGAGAGAGAGAGAGAGAGAGAGAGAGAAAAGAGTGAGAGAGTGAGAGAGTGGATTGGGGGATGCTTCTGGCAACTGTTACGTCGGACTGAAACTTAGGCGTGCGAGGGGTGGAGGGAGAAGGGGGATAAGTTCGTAGAGGGTGTCATTCTGTGTCAACCGCAGCGCCCCCTGACGATGACACCGCGGAACGCGAAAGGGGACGAAACCGGCTTCGCGTATAACTCGGAATTCTGTTGCTTGTGCTCGCTGTGCCTTCCTCCTCGTCGCGCCAGTCGAGCTATTTGCGAGCTTCACTTTATATGCCCCCTCCCTTTCTGGTATATAAGCTGCGCACCAACCCTCCTAACTTTCTTGTCTTCTCTCTCTCTCTCTCTCTCTCTCTCCTTCACATGCTCTCCCGTTCTCTTTCTCTCTATATCCGTGACTCCCATTTCCTCCGAGCGAGAGAATCTTGTCGCGCGTTCGCGAAGGCATTATGTTAGGACATGCGCGCATTTCTACTTCAATGTCAATTGGTGCGTATGTGTGCGTATGTGCAAGTATAAGTTTCTCAAACATTTGACTTAGCAGTTGATTTGCATTTCTTGAAAAATGCTATTTCAGAAACATAGCAAAATATTTAAGGACGTTTGCAGGTTTTTCGTCTTCTTGAAATTCAAGTTTATAATTTTATACTAATCAATATGAAACTTAAATTTCGTATATTGTTTCGCTATACAATGCAAAAATGTAAAAATGTTCTGATACCCGACAGCAATACCATAGACGCAAACAGACAGCATTGCAAAAATGGAAATCTCATTATAGTTCCTGCTTTGACTTGAATTCTTGATAAAAAGTCATGATCCGAGTCTGGATGCAGATCACGTAGAATCTCACGATTAAATAATATAATACAAATAAAATACAATAATATATATATATATATATATATATATATATTAAAAAATAAAAAAAAGTAAGCCTATCAGACCAATTTCGGTCTATTTTAGTTTTACATGTTACAATGCATTAAGTAGAGATAGAGGTAATATATAGATTATAGAATTTGATATGAGAATAGATACATAATGCATATTATGCTATTAAATTTTTCGTTGTAAATTTCGCATGCGCATATTACGAGTACAAAAGTAAATATTTAAATTACAATTGTTAAGAAAGTTGAAAATGTATTAGCAGCCTTGTAAATCTGGTTTTGCTACTAAGAAGTCTACGTTCCTTGTGAGCCAGTATTTTAATTTGAATAAGTTATTCAGAAGGGTGTTTCGATGTTTTCCGTGAAATATTTTGCATTATCTCATAACGGGATTTAGATCTTCTTCAGCTATATTGTATTGGCAGGGAGATGTAAACACTATGTTAATTCAGGCGAATGAGACGACTAGATTTTAATGATTTGTTCTCATTCAAGTGATCGTAGCAATGCGTTTGCAGGAAATAAATAAGCTAGTAAACAACGGCTTCCTCTTATATTTAAAAATTTTTTAAAAATATTCTATTTCTTTAACATGGCTTTCAAAAATCAGAAGCTCTTTGGTTTGGGAATAGCGTCTAAACCAGTAAAAGGCATTTCAGTGATAGACATCTATGCATTTTTTCTAGACAGCTTCACGAGAATATAGATCTGCCGATTTATAATATTCGTATACGAGAGAATTCAAAACAATTATAAAGAGGAGGAGCTGGATTTGTTTGCGTGTATATCAGATATTTATTTTAGCAAATAAAAAGGGGTTGGTTTTCATGTTAAATGTTGAAAGGAATAATGTTGAGAGTAAACTGGAGAGAATCAGAGATAATGTAAATATTTATCTGTCTGTTATAATACCCACTCCAAGGTTATCACACATACTGACAAACTGTTGTCTAAACTAGCGCAGGGAGATTTAGTTTTTTTTTCATAACTTTATTGTTGTGTGGAGAATAGCAAACGCATGCAACAGCTGTCGACGTCTTGCTATCATCAGTGAAAATGCTAATGCGTTATTCGTTCTAATACTCTTGTTAATTATACTATTTATATGATTAGAATTGTTGGGAGTAGCACCTAAAACAAGGTTTAGAGGGACAGAAGCAATAAGAGTCTTATAATTGTAAAAAAATACATTATAATTCCGACAAGAAACCGTTATTCTCTCACTAACAAAGCAGTAGAATATGGTATCATTTAGATTCCTTCTTTCTAATTGGTGCTTTTTACAGACTTTGTAAGAATTATGGACGCTTTGAAAATTCGACAAAATATTGAATAATAAATTTTTGTCAAGATGGGACGCTCTTGCTTTCAGAAAAGGCAGTTTCGATTCTGCGAGGAGAATATTTTTTGGAGTATTGACACGGTACCGAAAAGTAATCTTATAGCTTGAAACTATATTCTTTCAAATTTATCTTGTGTATTTTTTATGATGTAAATTAAATGAAACTAGAAAAGTCAAGAAACAAGAAAATTAATCCAGTGAAACAATTTCAGGTAAAATGAATAAAAAAATACAAGAGGAAAAATACTGCATTTATTTTCGATTCATGAACGATGGCTCCTCCGTAGAAGCTCAAAAACAACTGACGATCTTACGGAAATATCTGGTCGAGGCAGCTTATGCCCTTGTTTTGTATATACGAATTTTAGAAAGGAATTTAATGGATACAACTTTGTCGCTGACAGTAAGACAACTGTGTATCAGACCCCTTCTCGCAAAGGATTATAGTTTATAGTCGATAGTTTTTACAAGAATTATTTGTAATACATTCTGTCCAAGTGGCCTTTCGAAATCGTAATAATTTAGCGATCGGCTTCCTCTCGCTAGATCCGCGTTCTGACCGAACAAGGTACAATATATAACACTCGGCTCAAGAGTTATACACAATATTTGACATCACAATTTTAGTGTACGGATATATAAATATATATGCACACACTCATACAAGCATATACATATTCATATAAAATCGAGAACATAATACACCGATTTCTCGACCATTATTTAATGGGATCGTACATCACCAAACGTCATTTTAAATTTTATAATATTTAATGCAATAGTGCTGTGTTTTAAAAAATACTCAATATGCTAAAGAAAAGTTAATTTGTAATCGAAGAAAATTATGAGAAAGCGTGTTGATTCTTAAAATTTTATTATGTACTTTCTGACTTTATATCCGTTTTGCCTGCTTTAATATTTTTTTTGTTCCTGTATAACAGGACAGTCTTTCCGGAAACAAGCTAGAGACCTATCTCGACGAGGTTGTTCTCGAATTATTTTAAAATAGTTTGAACGATACTTCGAGCTTATTTTAACTTTGATATCTTTATGTAGATCGCGATGTCATCAGAAAATAGGTATTTCTGTTAAAACAAAATTTTTCAAAAGTTTATATCATTTGTATATTTGGTGGCTATCGCAGGAATATCTAAACTGCTGTAGTAGTCTACCAAAGAAATCATAATTTTATTTTTATCTATCGAATAGTTAGACTAACTTTTTTCAATAAAATTTTGAGAGATTACGATTTTCAGCTGTATCACTACTTTTTCTAAAGTTGAGAGAGAGAGAGACCGGAGTTGTTTGCCTGGAGGTGTTATACCATATTACAAATTTGATCTGGACTGGTGCATTTAAATTCCGTGCGTAAACTGAATCGGTAAAAAATCCGTAATATGTTGGTACATCTTTTCTTGATGTTCATGTGAAATCTGAGCGCCATATCTCCATTAGTGTGTGTTTTTCAACTGTTTGTTTATGACGCAAAACGTTTGTCTAGTGATATTGACTATGGAAAAAAAGTTGATCAACGAGTTTGCTTGAAATTTTGTGTTTCCAATGGAATTACGGCTACGGAATCGTTGAAAATGTTGCAGAAGTGTTTTGAGGAGTCTACTTTATCGCGAACGCAAGTATTTCATTCTCACCACGATAATGCGCCAGCACACTCCAGTATGATTCTGTCTGATTTTTTGGCCAAACACGAAATGAAAGTCATCGCTCAGCCACCGAATTCGCCAGATTTAGCTCCCTGTAACTTTTTCCTCTTTCCGAAACTCAAAAGTCCGCTTCGGGAAACGCACCATGAGTCCATTGAAGCCATAAAAAGTAATTCGCTAAAGGATCTGAAGGCAATCCCAGGTGAGGATTACAGCTGGTGTATGGAAAATTGGATTAAGCGCTGGTGTGCTTGTATTAGCTCAACAGGAGCCTATTTTGAAGGCGATAATAAAGATTTGTTTAAAATACGTAAAAATGTTTTTTTTTTGTTCAGTCCGGGTCAAATTTGATCACATCATCTTAATCTATCGCTTACAGGATGACTAAGATTCTGCTTATTTGGAGCAAGTTCTTGGAAATCATCATTTGCTGGAAAATTTTCTTGTGAAGTATTTTGCTTGGTCTAAATATATTATCAATCTGAGATGTAGTTACTGTTTGTATAAGATTTTAGTAAGTTTTACAAAATTGGACAAGGTGGCCATCCTCGTTACAACTAAAACAAGTCAATCTTTCACCAGCGAGTTATACATGATAGGTCGTACCGTACACCTTTACTTAAATAGATGATGGTAGTTTTCCAGCATCCTCAGGATGACTGAATGTACATTTGAAGCCTTAAGACGTTTGAAGCTTAATAGGTGCGAGACATTTGGATCCTTAATGCCGACACGAATAAACGAGGTTGGAGAGCAAGGCATAATTCCCTTTTATTAAGTCTTTTAAGATTGCTTCGTTGGGAATTACGGGGCTGGTATTAGATAAAATAATTTTTTCGGCGTTCGACATTAAAGGTCTTACTGCTAAGAGAGCGAAACCAACTTAAATTTTGAGAACTGAGAAAAAACATCTATCAAGTAAATATTTTTTTGTTTTGTACCAAGTAAATTATTTTCTTAAATTGAGAAAGCATCTTCTTAAATCAAGGAAGTATTTACTTAATGCAAGAAGAATCCATTTGAATCAAACCTCGTACTCTTAAACCTAGTTAATATTTTCTTAATTGAAGAAAAGTATTTACTTGGTACAAAACAAGTAAATATTTACTTGATATCGGAAAATATTTTTTTCAGTGTAGAAATAAGCCTACGCGACCTTGTGAAATACGAGAATAAATTTGACGTTGAGAAGTCCATTTAATTTTTCGCTAGCAACCGTATATACTTGTACAGAGATGATATCAATTGAATTTAAAACTATTACTTGATTCTTGGTCAGGATGTTCATTTTTTGTGCTGCGACAGAATAAAAAAATTGAGGTTCTGTTTGGCTTTGAGTACACATGGCGAATTTAAAGGGGTTTAAAGCTGGTGTCCCTGCTTCCAGATCCTTCTCAGAGAAAATCACATAAGAAAATGGTATACCTATGATATATCTATGACTATATATACTGAATTTATAAATTAGATCAAGCGAATACGTAGTAAACACTCGAGAGCATCAAACATTTATGAATACATCAACGTGAATTCATAAACTTTTCACTGTAATGTTTCATCTCTTTTAAATTTTTCAATTTCAGCAGGAACAAATCCAAGATATTTATAATTATTAATTATATTATCATCATCGTTCTATTAAGTATTTTATCCCATTAAAATATTTTGTCATATATTATTATGTAACACTCGTCTCGCCATCGTATGCTCGCCATGAAAGCCCAGCCAGCCTACGGAGCTGCGGCTGCAATAGAAACTCGAATCGCCCATAAAAAAAGTAGTCCACGTTCCAGTGCCGAGAACGCGCCACCGTTGTCGACAACGACGACGACAAGTCGCCATACACGTGCGCGTCTGCGATTAGACAATTGACTTATGTACTCGGGTGAGTGGTGAGAAGCTTTTTACTAGCCGTTACTCTGCCCCGTTGACTGTCGGCCGAATAATAAATCTTTTTCTTAATATACGCTTGTAATTAACAGCGGCGGTGCGCGCCTCTTAGACGTCGCTCTCGTCTCCTTTCTTTTGCGGCCTCACGGGAATGTCGCGCGACATTTATCGTGCGTGTACGCGCGTCGGCCTTCTGACGATTAGGCTTTGCAGAAGTCCCGACCTTGGCATTCAGATAATGGACAATAGAATTGTTCAGCGCGTGAATGGTGAACAGCCAGTATAAGTTGTAATTTTCATATAATTTTCTAATATTTAAATTTTTATGCATGTATTTATTTATCTAAATATCTATGAATTTAAGAATTGAGAGAAAAATGAAAAACTTCCGATTTAGCTTAAGGTCGTCTGTAAGTTTTGTACAAAAGTATAACTTTTGTTAATTTTTGCCTCTGATTTATATATGATGAGATTTGCATCAAGTACTTCTAAAGTAAGAAGTGCCTGATGCATTTATTACAAGTAATAAAAACCTTTTTCATTGTATACTAATTTTGATAAACTTATATTCAATATTGTGCTGAATTTTTTTTCATATTTTCAGTGAGACTATGAGCAAAGCGAATTTTTTCGAGCAGAATAATTACTACAATTTTGTTCACAATCAGAAGGTTTAAAATATAATATATTGTTAGCAAAACAAATGTACATAAGTATAAAATCATGGATTCACAAGTAATGCGCATGAATTTTTACCTGATGGTAGAAGTTTCTCTTTAAAAGCATATACCTGCTACGTTCATAGCATTGTATCATATCATTATATTAATAAAATTTAAAAATAATAGGCTGAATTTTAAATTAAGAATGCTGAAAAGAATAATTATAATTATAATGAGAAAGAACACGTGTAGTTTATCAATGTTTTCAATAATTCAATAGATTAAGTTGGTGAAAAGAATTCTATCCAAAATAGTAATCAATTATGAAACAATAATAATAAATTGAAGCATCTAATGCGCTGAAAAGATATATAAGATTTACTGTCTAAAAACTGTGTAACTACACGGTATGAATCAAAGAATTTTAAATGATTTTAGAATAAAAGAATTAATCTGATGAGCAAAGAATAATAAGAAATCAGTACTGATATCCACATCAGATAGGACGTATTACATAGTCTACGTTGCCTCATATTAGCATTTTTATGCATAATAAAATAAGAGAGATTTTCCCATAGTTAATTGCTTATTCATTCTTGCCAATCCAAATTCACAGTGCGTGAATATCACTCCAAAGACGATAACTATCAAGCGAATTTTCGATACTACTGGTTCAAATCTTTGAAGCAGAGCGAAACACAGACGGTAAGGTCGGTCATATAAATGAATTAAGTATAAAAGCGAGCCAAAATATGAATCCAGAGGTACACGCTCAAGAAACAATATTGAAGAAATCAGATGTAATGTCCGGAACTCTTATATTACTATTTGGCTAGATTTTAACAGATGGGATTTAAGCCAATAGAATAATAATATTCCATTTACGTAGAACTTCCCACGATTAAAACAGTTTGCAACAAGAATTTTTAAATTTAAGTAGTATTATTATATATAAAGAAGATTGCCATTAATAAAATAATAGGAGGCGAATTTAGTTTTCGACCTTTTTTAACAGAAAAAGGACTATTATGATAGGAAAGGATACACGTTAGCTTAATCAAAATATTTTCCGTGATTTTCTACAAATTTTTCCCATTTTTCTGGCAATATGACGATACCGTAGCGAAAAAACGATGGTGGTTTCGAGGCGATCCAATCATCCACAAATTCTCGCACTTCTTAAAAATGTCGGAAGTGTGTATCAACAGCTCATGCTGCATCGATCTGAATAGGTGATAATCAGAAGACGCTATTTCTGGCAATTCCACTGGGTGTGGCAAAACTTCCCATTCGAACTCGAATAGGGTCTTTTGATGGCTTTCGCAATATGTGGCAGAGCGTTGTCATGTAAGAGAATGACCTTGCGCCTATTGCTCGCGATTGCTGATCTATGTTCGATCAATTTCTGTTGCAAATCATTCAGTTGGCGTTTGAATACTTTGGCAGTGACGGTTTCATTCGGTTTTAGTAGGTCGTAGTACAACACACCCTTTTGGCCCCACCAAATGCACAGAAATACTTTTTGGCCATGGATGTTTCGTTTTGGCGCCCATGAGGACGCTTGGCCTGGGTGCATCCGTGACTTTTTGCGAATATTGTAATAGTAGATCCACTTTTCATCATCAGTCACAATACGCCACAGAAAACTCTTCTTTTTTGCCTGGCAAGCAGAAACAGTGCGATGTTGTATCAATTCATAATGTCAGTTTTGGTCAAATCGTGTGACATCCACTTCCTTCTTTATGAATCTTTCCCATCACATGTAAACGTTTACCAACTGCTATGTCACTGATTCTTAACTTATTAGCGAATTCTTTCTGCGTTTGAGCTGATGTTTCGTCCAATAATACTTACGATTCACTATCTTCGAACTTTTTCGGTTGTCCAGAATGTTCTTTATCATTAACATTAGTATCTGCACTTTTGAACCGCTGAAACCACTCTTTACATATTTTAAGCGATAGAGCTTGTTCGTCATAACATTCTTGAAGTAATCGATAAGTTTCTGCTACTCTTTTTTTCAAATCAAAATATTGCAAAAGGATATGTCGATAAAACGATTTATCACGATTAATTTTTCACTGATCAAAAAATTATAACGTTTACACAAATAATCGCACCTGTTAACTGAATTTTATTGATAAATGCTAAAACTAAAAAATAAATACTAGATCCGACACATCTGACTTTTCGTACTACTTATATCGCTATCTAAACATGAAGATCGGAAACTAAGTTCGCCTCCTAATATATAATGTCCATTAATTAACCCTTATTGATTGCTGAATTGTGTATATCATTAATTATTTAAAAGCTTAATTTTGTAAAAATACCCATGGAACCAACAATTTTTTTAATTTCGATCAATAGTAGCTTCCTTGCTGAACTTCATTCTTTCTTCTTCTACATCCTATTTTCTGCAAATCGAGAAATAAAGAAGCTCAATTATAAATAGTTAAAGCCATCCGTAATTGTAGGATCGTTCGTTTTTTCCTAATATATCGGCACGAGTGCATTGGTAAACATATACGATGTAAGATGTTCAAATATCTGTATACATCTATTATATTATCTACATCTATAATATTATCACAAACCTACTCATCGATCCAATTATATTAAACTTCCAAGATTATACTGGTCATTGTTTGCGGACACGTCATTAAATTTAGGATGATTCTCTTAGCTTCAAAATTTCTGTACTGACACTTTTATATATATTTAATTTCATAAAACGCAATATTATTCAATATTCAGAGATAACGAGAAAGCCTTTACAGTTGTATAGTCAATGTAATATCGAGGCCCTCAACGAAGACTAGCCATAAAAAATTTGGCAACGAAAACTAAGATATACCATTTATTTGTAGAGTTGAATGGCACAATTCGGAATTTTGTGTCAAAATATATACGATTTGGATCTTATGATGTACGTTCCACCGCTAATAGTTCATTGTGTTATACTTTTTTTCGCGAAAAAAAAAAGAAAAAAATATTTTTTAGTTTATGTTGCCTTATCGTTGCTTATTGGCGATGTCGATAATATTCCATCTATATATCACATTCTATGATTTTCAAATTCGAAAAGTAATTTATTTTATTCACGCCATGTAGAATTTTCTGTTAAAATGTTCATTTCGGTATATACATGTTCTACTCGTTATATTATCATTTGTATAAAAAAAAAATTTAACTGACAGTAAAAAATCGATTTGTATACCATCGTCCCTATATATATATACACACACACACACACACACACACACACACACACACACACACACACACACACACACACACACACACACACAACACACACACACACACACACACACACACACACACACACACACACACACACACACACACACACACACACACACATATACACATATACTACTGTGTTCAAATATGAGTAAGACTTTATTTATAACTTTCGAAATTTTTATTTATTCTTCAAAATCTAATTTATCTCCCTCAAAATACCCCCTCCCCCCGGAATGCATTGGACTATACCAACACTTTTTCTAGTTTTCAAAATATTTTTTATACTCTTATTCCGAAATGGCCATCAGTTTCTTCTTTGATTCGGCTTTTATTTTTCAATAGAATCCAAATCGTGTCCCCGAAGTGGTCTTTTGAGTTTGCTGAACAGCCAGAAGTCACACAGTGCTAAATTAGGTGAGCAATATGGTTGCGAAACGATATTGGTTGAATTTTTGGCGAAATGTTTACGTAAAATCAATGCAGTATGAGCTGGTGCGTTGTCGCGATGCAAAAACCAAGAGTTGCCTTTCTATAAATCTGGCCTTTGGAGATGAATAGCTTCACGCAAACGACGCATAACACTCAAAGAATATTATTTATTAACCGTTTGACCGGTTGGAAGGAATTCATAATGCACCACACCACGATAATCGAACAAAACAGTGAGCGTAACCTTCGTTTTGAGCGACTTTGGCGTGCTTTTTCGATCTCCGCTCTCCTTTCGCACGATATTCGCTCAATTGATCGGTTGTTTCTGGATCGTAAGCGGATACCCAAGTCTCATCTCCAGTTATTATGCGTTTCATCTTGTGCTGATCGTCCGAAAACATCGTTTCACAGACCTCCACAGGACACGCAAGCGATCTAGTCAATTGATAATTTGGCAGAACCAATTCTTTGATTTTGTCGATGTGTAGTCTATCAGTAGATGTTCTTGGCTGTCTTTCATGTGGTTCGTCTCCAACGCGTTCTCGAAAAAAGCAGTTGCTCTTGACATTTACTTTTCACCAAAGGCCTTCTGCAACATTCTGAACGTTTCAACGGTCGATATTTCATTTCGCGCACAAAATTTAATGCCACTTCTTTGTTGAATAATTTCAAACATTATAAAAACCGAAGAGACAACTTTTCTTTGTTCATAAAATACAAGCGTAACTATATGAAAAATGAAGATAATTGCGTGAAATTTGGCTCAGATAATTTTGACAGTACTACCAATTTAAAAATAAAAACATTTGTCCGAATCGATAAATCGTGAAGTTGGAATTGAAAAGTTTTACTCATATTTGTACACAGTAGCATATATGATACTTTGACGACGCCACTTCGTTCTTCTGAAACCTGTGTACCGAAATCCCGGTATAATTATTGCATCGAAATTTCTTGTATGCCCGCGCGTTCATCGAATTACATTGAAATTTTCGCTTTTCCAGTATGGCGCACGGAGAGCTCGAGAGCGCGTGTGAACGGCAAATTATTCCTTCCACTCGAGCGTACAGCCACTCGCTTTGAACTCGCTAAGTTTTTTTCGGCAACAAAGGGAGGGAAGGAGGGAGGAAGAGAGAGAGAGAGAGAGAGAGAGAGAGAGAGAGAGAGAGAGAGAGAGTTGGAGCTAATTAAATTGGCTGCTCTCTCAGTCAACATTGTGCCAGAGTTAGTCCCCGCTGGTGCGGTGAGCTGGCGGGGACGGTAACAAGAGTGAAAGTATATATGGGTACGCAGAACGTAAATGCGCGTTTGGTATCACACGGCGTATACTTTCGGGCTTTATTTGCGCAAGATTTAATCTGCGGATTATACGGTTAGCGATAGTTTTGAAAGAGTGCTATTGCTTTGCGTAAAATCTAAAAAGAAAAAATCATGTTTTTAGCCGATAGTATGTATATCGGACAAATGTTGCATAGTTAGAAAAATATTTCCAACGTCGATCGTAAAGTCTGACCGATTTTAACATCCAAATAATACTTTGTTACTTACCTTAAAATTTAATCGACACTCAACTATTGTTGTAAATAATGTTCGAGAATTCTGCTCCGTATGCTCTTAATTGCTTAAATAACATTTAATTTTCTATATTTAAAATATTATTTCTCTAAAAAAATTTTAATTCGCAATTTACAGCATATTTTAATTTTATCACGCTTAATGTAACTAGTTATTTTTAAAAGTTATCTTTGTTTAAAGGTATAGGCAGAGTCAAGAATGCACGCGGAGAATGTTATCGTGTAAACTGTAAAAAATTTAAATTATTATAGAGCAAGGATTTTAACAATAATTTTAAATTATTAACTAAAACTTGTTATAGATAAAATACTATAAATTATAAAATCACTATAATAATTACTATAATATATCTTGTAAATATATTGAATAGGTTAAAGAAACTAATAAATTTTACTAATAAAGTTCTATTATACAGTTAATTATTATCATAATCTTGAATATTTATTACGATAACTAATTTAATGTAATACTAGAACAAAATCCCATATCTAAAATTTTTCGATTAAGCAGATCTGAAGACACCTCAGCTTTCATCTCAGGTTCGTATTTCACGCTTTAATAATTAAAAAAATATATTGATCATTCTTCAGAATTTAGTATATAATCCAAAACGAATGGAAATCAATATAATATTTGAGACGAATATAATATTGATCACAACTAATCTCTTTGAAATTCAAAAGAAAACATTGAATAAAGAATTATTAAATATTTACCAACTTTTTCTGAAATCTTAAAATAATCTATTATAAAGATGTGCTTGTTAAATTTTAGATTAAGAGAATATCCTAAAATATTAAAAACATTTTATCAAAACTAAGTAATATCTTGCAATACTAAATCCAGGCAAAATAAAGTTTTCACTAAAAAACTCTTGTTTGATTTTTAGCCGAATAATGTGCTATTTATTATTAGCGTTTTATTGTTATAGTTTTTCTTAAAACATTACTGTAATAATATGCATAACTTTCGGAAGATCATAATAATGCTGTATATCATTAGAATTCGTCTCATGTTTGGATAAATTATGTCAAAAAGTATGAGACTCCCGTGTAATACAGTCTTGATTATAATAATGTAGCTCCTGAGCTGGTAAGAAAAAAACTTTTTTTAACCCTTTAAGGTCTGGAAAGCCGATATTTCGGCTCAGAAACATAATGCTACGATACCTCTTTATTCTTAAGTAAATTAAGACCTTATCATTTCAGAGTCAAGGTCAATGAAGGTTATTTGAAAGTCAAACCTAGCAATATGGTTCGAATCTTTGCAAAAGATATATCTTTATGTTTCTGAAGTCGCTGACTTCCGGTTTTACGTCATTTTGACCTCAAATAAAAAGAGAGATGAAGATTTCTCCAAGGTCAGGTTGAGAATATATCCAGGGAAATATTTAAAATTGGTTTTTTGATTTTGAGAGCGCTGGACACCGAATTTTCTCATTCAAACAATCGCATTTCTGTCAATAACAGTAATATATCTATATATATGTAAAACTAAAGATATAATTTTTACTAGAAACGTATATATCATCATAATTCAGATCGTACAGTTATAACTAGAAATTTATTCTTGTATTTGACCTTGAAGTGATCTTGTTTGACCTTGAATGGCCGTGATTATGAGCAGTTACGACCGATTAGACTCCAGATTTTGATGCAGCATATCTCAAAACCTGAGAATATGATTTTATTCCTATTTTTCCGAACTAAAAATTTTTCATGGCCCTCCAGGGCCGGAGAGCCGATATATCGACTCGGTCCATGATAGGACCATTGTACATATTTGATAGATGATACAAGATATGAATTTGGGCACTTTCAGAGGAGGTTCCGAATTTTCAAAATCCGACTCTTTAAAGGTTAATACGGCTTATCAATTAAATCTATAATTAAATAAACAATGTCTATTCAAAATTAATTTTAATATACAGATTCAGCAGAAGCAAAAAATCACGTACTATCGATCTTCAGTGGATTTTCTGCTATATAAGACATTCTAATTTCAATTATACTGTAATTGCAATTGTGCCAAAAGATTATACGTATTTTTTTTATAACTCCATTGGAAATTGATCAAAATATGTAAAAACGGATGCGCATGAGACAAGCGTAGATCTGATAGATACAATCTCTTCTATCCAAAATTCGGTATGGAAATCATTAAAAGCTAAAATTATCTCTATAGGTCCTTTATGAAATCGGACTTTAATAAATACTGCCTTTGAAGGATTTGAATGATACTCGTGTCCGAGCGCGCCGCTAGAGCCTGCTGCCTTAATTAGCCGGCGAGAGCGTACATGCGGTTTTATTCCGCCCGAGGAATCCTAGATCTTGATCTCGTCGTGCAGAGCACCGAGCAAATACATTCGTTGCCAATAGACACTTCTCTTTCTCTTCACTATGTATACACACATACATCTCTCTTTCGTGCTTCTATACACATACTCCAAGGGGAGCCGAGCTTTCATGCGTATTATGGCCTTAGCGAGAGTAAGAAAGAGAGAGAAGGTAGAGTGTGTGAAAGAGAGAGGGAGAGAGAGAGGGAGAGAGAGAGAGAGAGAGAGAGAGAGATTATCGCAATGGCGCCTCTGTAAATCCTGCCCGTGGGCGTGTTTCGCGAGAGTATTCCAATTAACAAACGTTCCAATTATCCACTTCTGCGTTTCTCGCTGATAATTACCGCGCACACGTACACGTTATATCTATACACACCTATGCATACTCACAGTGCGGCGAGGTGCGTGCGTCTCGGTTGCTCTCTCCCCCCGTACACCCACCCACGAGGACACATCAGGCGCGATTATCTCGCGGATTCCACGCGGCACGGTATTCCTTCTTTTTTCCTTATATATATATATATATATATATATATATATATATATATATATACACATTTATGTATGCATATTTGCATAGGCATCGTACGTTTGAAGCAGAATTTCGAGCGTCATCGTCCTCTCTCTCTCTCTCTCTCTCTTATTCTTTCTATCTCCTTTTCTCGATCGTTGCCGTTTATCCGTGACAAATACGGGCTCGCGCGCGATCCTTTTTGGTTAATTAGCCGCGCGCGCGCGCGCGGGCTACGTGAATCGAAGAATTTTATCGGCGCTTACAAAGTGCCTTTTAAGACGACCACCGCACGCGCGATTGCGTTATCCACACATACACACACACACACACACACACACACACACACACACACATACATATTGCAGTCCATAGATAATTCATGAGAGAAGGACGCGATAGACAGAGCGCACGATCATCGTCACTTCTACATAGATGTACGCGGGGGTTGGTTCCGTATACAGATGGTGGGAATGCTGAACCGTAGTAGTAGTAGAGCGCGGGAACAAGATTAAGTGATTCCGATTAAATTAAACTATTCGCTGCGATGAACTCAAGCCGTCGTTCATTGGTTGCTATGTACGAGATATATAGATTATATTATGTATATTCATTATTATAAATTCTGTTTGATTTTAATGTGTAATTTTTTTTAAATTAAATTTCAATTCACTTAACCTACTGTTGCCAAATATTAAATTAATTACTAAACATTATTATAGGCGTTGAAACGAAACACTGAGAGTTTCGAAACGCTCGTATATATTCAGGAATCTTCGATTAATGATTTTATAAATCATTTGGAGTGTTTGCCTGTTCAATTATTTAAATGCAGTTTCTCAACATATGATTACCTATCCTAATTGTTGATATATTATAGAATAATAATATTTGAAAAATAACTGCTTTTAATTAATTTTAGATAATTTTCATATTCAATTTTTAATAACGAAGAAAATTTTTGTACTGATTAAAAAAAATTACAGCAGAATTAAAATCATCAATAATGCAAAAAATTAGATTTATCTGAATGTAGTAGGTGAAAAACTACGATTCTCTTGAAAACATTAATAAATATTTTTAAGAAATTTTAAAATGATCCAGTGGCGCAACAACTCATGTTATCCAAATGTCCAAGTATTTATAGAAAAGGATAAAACGAATGATGTCTATTCAAAATCAATATTTCTCATTTCGTCGAAGATAGCCTTTCTGTATAGATGGCTAATGATAAATTTCTGCATTAATTTATTTTGATTAACTTTATTTGAAACATCTTTAAGCATTCATGATATACTGATAAATTATTCATGCGTTTCTGCAAAATTGTACGTTTTTAATTAGCATACTCTGTCTGTCTGTCTGTGTGTGTGTGTGTGTGTGTGTGTGTGTGTGTGTGTGTGTGTGTGTGAGCGCGAACGTGCGCGGGATTGTGTGAGGGTGTGGATGTGTATGAGCGCGCTTGTATGAATGGGTGGGTAGGTGTACATGTGCATTGGATAGCCTTAAAAAAAGTCGCTTAATTTAATATGGCTTTCAGTTGCATTATACAATATCCGGTGGTACATCCTATAGTTTTCGCTTTACCAGCTGGCGCTATTTTAAGAGTTTTCAATTTTCCAGATCATAATATATTTATTTCAGGTCAGTACCTCATTGCGACTTTTCACGGACTAGACACCCTCAGTGTGTCAATAACAGCAATCGGGGGTGTCCTGACACTCCCCATTGTTGCGCCCATGGAATAATCCAATTAATACGTTTAAGGCTGGCAATGAGATATCAGCATGTCGGATTCGCTCAAATTGAGCAAGATAGCCTCTTAAATATTGCCTCAAAACTGAGCCCCTAAAGCGATAGGGCTCCAACGCTCTTCGATTTTGAAAATACTCTACTGCGTTCTATTTATAATACAATTAGTATACTTGTCTTTAATTAAATTGGATATATCATGATGTAGAGAGAGGAATTTCATAAATTGACATCCTTACTTTGAGCGATAAATTAGAAGATTGAATAAATTTCAAGAAAACAAGTTCTAATAAACCTAGTTCGTCAAGTTGTAATTTCTTAGATATGGTCAATTAAGGATCAATCGAATTCACTCATGTCACAGTTGAGAATCGACAAGCAATCGTTCGTACGCTAAACACGTGTACAATCGCCTGAATTTTAATTGTCAATAACAGCTAGACCTTATTTGGGAATAAATGGGGAGGAATTTGGATCATTCGTCACGAGAGTTAGTCAATCATTTTGGTTCCTTTCGGATAAGCACAGGGGTCGATACTGCATCTCAATTTGGCTTGAGAATTTTCACAAGCTTCAGGATATCGCAGCCTTTTTACTTTAAAAGGGCCAACATAAAAATTTTGATAAAACACAATCATCATCAATATTGGAAATCACTAGTACAGAAAAATTTTTTTATAAAATAGAAAGCGGTGTATTACAGGCTATAAAATGTTTGAAATGAAAACGGAGCCACAAAAAAAGAAAAAAAGATCGTTAAACCCAATGTATAAGTAAATTGTCTTGTAAATATTGCGCAAAAAGTGAACAAACACATTGTAAAAAAATGCATCTTTCGTTCAAGATCCCAAAGAAATACCCGATTGTAAACATTCTACGGTGAATGGGTATAATGAAGTGGCACTCTCGATAAGTATTGATTGTCCACGTAATTTGGAAAATTCTTATTTACAAATCTTATGGATACCTTAATAAAAAATGATTCCGTTGAAATATCGAATAATCAATATTCATTTTTACACCAAGCTTTGGTTATTGTTCAAAGTTTATCGGAATAATTCTATTAAATAAATGTGTATCTCAAGGCAACACTGGTCTTTCATATACGTTTTATAGCCAATTTAAATATTACAATTTACAATTTATAGTCAATTTAAATAATAACACAACATTTATTAATAATATACAATAAGGATAATTTTTTTATTGCTGACTTATATAACAGAAGCGATAATGTTCGTTTTACAAATGTCCAATTACTTTCTATATTTTTGTATATGGGCTTTCTTGTATATAAGAATTCTATGATCCATTTAATAGATATCGATTAAAATGAATAATTTTACTTGGCTTAAATTTTTGTATTTTCTAAATGTAATTCTGTTACTTATAAATTTTCGAGTAAATATATTGAAGTTTTTGTAATCGTACTGGTAATCAATGTAAAAACATTACAAAAGATTAGATACTATTATTAATCTAGATGAAATTTAATGAATAATGTAAATTAGTTACCATTTATACACACACACATACGTGTGCGCGCGCGCGCGCGCGCGCGTGTGTGTGTGTGTGTGTGTGTGTGTGTGTGTGTCTGTGTGTATGTATTAATACACTAATAACTTGTTATATTTATATCTTATTTATAGACGAAAGATCCAAACTGAAATCAAACAATATCATTATTTTTCTATATAAGTAGGCACGGATAAATGATAAATATTTTAATTTTTAATTGAAACCGTGAATATCTATCAAGTCGAAGGCGTGCAGCTGAGTCGAAAAAATAAACAATTAATAATAAAGCAAAAGACATCACACACTACCAGCCGTTCATGTTCCTTTAGTTTGTATAGTCTGCACCCCTTCTTCTGCAAAGAACAGCAACCTAAATCAAAAAGCTAAAGAGCAAACACCGAAGTGAACAGCGGAAGAATCCCAAGCAAAAAAGGAAAATCTCGCAGATGACAATCCACGAAGGAAGCCGGAGGCACAAAGCGGGCTCGTAAATTCTCTTATATTATACGCGGCGCGCGCGAGCTGCGTGGAAATTGCAGTGCGCCGTGCAAGCATTTCTCTCTTCCTCTCCGTCTTTCTTGCTCACACACGCGCGCGAGCACGCGCACACACACACACACACACACACACGCACACGTAATCTACCAATAGTAAGGTTGTCTTGCTCTCGCATAAAAGAAATACGCTCTGTTAGCCTGTATAAAAACTGCGCAAGTCCTGAAAAGCAACAAATTCACCCTCTCTTATTCGCTCTCTCTCTCTCTCTCTCTCTCTCTCTCTCTCTCTCTCTCTCTCTCTCTCTGTATATATATATTATATATATATATATATATATATATATATATATATCTATTTATATATATATATATATATATATATATATATATATATATATATAGTCCAATAAAAAAAGTATCGCGCGTCGCTGCAGCGTGCTCAGAAACTCGAAATGTCAGAGGAGATGTATATATGTATACGTACGTACGCACTTAGATACATATACATAGATACACACATGCATTCAAATATACGTGGCCGCTGCTGCAGCCGAAAATTCGAATTCGTACAATGAGCAGAGCACGTGCGGCTGGTTGAGAGGCGCGAGTGAGCCGCGCAAATGTGCTCGGATAAAGGATAGAACGAGGCAGGTCGCGCGAGAGGCTGCGTCCAATACTCCTAGGTATATACGCGTAGAATGGTGTAGATGTGATCAGCAAAGTGTATGAAAACTACAATCAAAGGTCTTCTTAAGCATAAAAAATACGACTGAGAGTCGCATTAGAGCTTGATGACGTATTAAGTCGGAAATATCCCCAAACAATCAGTACGGCAGCTAGACATCAAATATTTATGTAATGCATACATATCCGTATTGAGATATGAATTTATTTAAATATATGGTGATATACTAGATATTAATAGCTCAATATAATGTACACATAATTCATAATATACGTTGTTATTTAAATCAAGAAATATGGTTCAATTTCCGAGGGTTGATCAATAGATTTGCTATTTGCCATTAACACTGCGTAATTCATAAAACATTAACTTGTAAAACTTCTTTCTTATTTACTAGATTCATATAATGTTATATTATTTCTCACTATTAATATTCTATAAAGTCAAAATCGTCGGCTTTTTACAAGTTTCGGTGGTCAACAAACATTACCGAATGAATTGAATTGAAATTTGAACAGAATATATTATTATCGTCAACTGGAGCGAGCAAAAGTTTCTGCTGTAAACGTTCTGCTAGTTAAGAAAATTCCGGAAAAATAAGAACTAGGCAAAAATAATTATGTCAGATATTGTTGAAGCATTTACGAATTATCACCATTCTAGACAACTTTGTACTTATCCAAATAATTAACGTCTATAATATATAAGAGTTCATCTTTGGGGAAAATGTTCAACTTTCCATTTCAATTATTAACTATATCGGAAGTGAAGTTATTGAGAATAGCCATGATTACGTTTCGGTAGCAAAATTATAATACTGGTACAATTTTCTTACTATAGATTAATTACATAATGGCCCGTGCAGAAATATACTCGGTAGATCACCTAGTTCAGGCTAGATCCTAGTCAGTATTACTGATGATTTCCTCATGTAGGTAATACTCGCCAGATCCCAGTTAGATTTTCCTACGATCATCTAATAATCGTCATATATTCGGCCTATATATTTATCAACAAATGGAGAGTCTTTATAAAATGCGTATCATGATCTTTGCGATACAGATAAATACATCTCGAATTATGTTTGCTTTAGAAATTATAGTAATATATTATTATAGAAAAAGATATAAGACATAAGACATAATTTTTAATACCTAAGATGCTGTGCACTATTTAATAGGCTTTTCAATATCTTTGTAATATCATATAATTTTCTTGTTAAATTAAAAATGGCCACTGTATTTCTTTGAAACGCTAACCCTCTAAGGTTGTGCAATAGTACAAGACAGCTTTAATTCCAATGATTTCAACAGGTTCATCTTCTTAAAACATAACAGTAATAATGAAACTTTATTTTAACACAACGCTTATTGAAGCATAAGGATAAACATTTAAACGTTTTCACGCCAACTTATATAGGTTAGACTTTTTAACGTTAAATTAGAAAGTCAATATATTTGATTAGCTCAAACTCAAAGAATCATAAAAAATATCAAGTATACGGACATATTATAATTTTAATTTTAAAATATAAATCTGTCACTTTCCAATTTCGGGCAAAATCGAGAGAGACGATGCTGTAGTATTAATTTAAATTAAATATATTAATTACACTATTAGTCAATTAGTAAGAATAAAATTATTGAGATAACTTATTACTAATTTTTATTGTTTCAATATTAAGACTAATAGAATATAATCGTATATGTAACGAGAAGAAGCTTAGGCCTCTATTAAATTTAATATTGTAACAGGTATATGTAGATTATTGATTGGTTATTTTCAGTCTATACCATGTATGAGACATCAAATAGCTGTTCGAATTAATAATTCATTCATTCATAATGATGTTACCGGAGAATTATTATAATCTAGTTTTATATTGATATATACG